>OMNN01100699.1:4410-16248 GCA_900302755.1 Chromis chromis | reverse complement strand
GTGATTTGCTCTCTTTATGCAAATTTCCCACAAATTTAGGGTTTAATTAAAGTGGGATTGTTTTAGTTTCCCTGTTTCTGGTGCAGTTATTAATTGAAATAGTCAGTACAGTAGTTTGTTGTTCATATTGTATTGAATAATTTTGCTTAGAAACTAAAGTGGTAAGGTTGCTATAGAGCTAATAGGAGTCATGTGAGACTTATAATATGAGAGTATACATGTCAAAGGAACTCGGGGCCTTCCTTATGTAAAATAGGGATAGGTGGGCTACACTGGTAAATAGACTGCGCTTCTACATCACTTTTTACTGTGGCAGTCTACACAGCGCTCTACAATGTTTTGACAATGCAAGGCGCTCACCTGCCAACAGGAACAACTTCTAGTTCAGTGTCAGTTGAGCATGTGGAGGGTCCAGGAACTGAGCCGTCAACCCTATGATTAGTGAAAACTAGTGATGTGTCAGCCGCAAACGAAATGGCTCATAGAGCTGACTCTTTGAAGTGAACGACTGGAGCCGGCTCCTGTCTGGGAGCCAGAGCTGCTTTTTTCTCTCTCTCTCTCTCTATTTATTTTACTGTTCAAGCTGCATGTGATTGGTCAACTACATGATGTGTGGTCACATCATCTGAGAGAGATAGAAGCCTCTACAGAGTCAACATGCTGGAAAGGTGAGACAATGAGTGAAACGCAGTAAAATTTGGGTGCAATTCAATTACATCCATCATACAAAGGCAGTGTAGAGTATACAAGGTTAAATGTCATATCGAGCAGGCTCTACAGGCTCTACAGATAACCTGCACAGGCACATTAGACCTGTACATCCATCAGTGCAGCTGGAAGAAAAAAGACAAGCAAGGGAACCTGCTACTAATGAAAGTAGCTCTAGGAGACAGTTTGTTGTGTGATTCTCTAAGTTTCTCCATGTTGTTTCACTGTAAATAGTTAAACGTTTATAAATATTAAACATACTATCAGAGATTGGATCTTTTTGTCAAACTGAGATGGGTATTTGTTTTTGTACTTTAACATTTATTTTTTTGTAGCACGCTGAGTATAATAAGAGCTATAAATAATAAACATTTGACATGTATATTTTGTACATTTATAATTAATTTTACATAATTTTACATTACTTTTGGTAATAAATTAATTAAGCAACAACAAATCTGAGGAACCACTTGGGAGCCGAAAGAGCCGGCTCTTTTTAGTGAGCTGAGCCATAAGAACCGGCTCTCCTAAAGGAGCCGGAATTCCCATCACTAGTGAAAACCCCACTCTTCCACCTGAGCCACAGCCACCGTCTGATGTGGGATCAAACTGTTTTTATTCTGGCATAACTCCATTTAGATGCATGCTATGGAAAAGTCCAGGGTTAAGAGTTTGGCTGGGTGTAGTTGGAGAGCAAACTTCCCCAATTCCAAATAAAGAGTAAGACAGATGCCAGCTTCTTGACCTACTAAACTTCAGCTGAACTTCAAGCTTGAGTTCAGCTGTGGTCGCGGTGGTCAAAAAGCTCTATTTTATCTTGTGTGCAGCACTTGAGTTCAAAATGCTTTGTATACTACAGACAGTGACTCTTGTGATGAGGTCACAGATAAGGTTTCCGTCTGATGACTCTCCCATGTACTGTCTGTTTTCTGTGGGACGTTTCACCTCTTCAGTTCAACCTGCCCGCAGCTCTTTTGCAGTCATGGCTCAGGTTTTTCTTTGGCTTTCTGCTTGGGAAGTTTTATCTGAACACTCCAGATCTTGTCAGGACTGCCACATTTTAACTAAACTGACATTTCTTAATGACATTTTAGACATTTGTACACACCTTTATTTGCAGATCCTCAGTCTGTGTTACCCCAAGGTCTGAGCTCTGGAATTGTTGCAGTTCCTAGTGACAGTTTATGACCTGCCTTCCAAGTTATAAGAAGTCAGAACTTCATTAACTTGTCAGAACTTGTTTGAGACTTTACGAGCAGATGGGGTATATATGTAAAAGCCACATTTCCGTTTATATTTTAATGGGCCTCCAGCAGCCTTTATTTACTGCTGCTACTCTATCCTTCAACTGGGCATCCTTACCAGTCTGCTCTCCACCCTGCCACTCGTCTTCCTGCCAACATATTGAGCCATGAGGGTCTGTCTCATACTTCTGTTATCCTTATTTCTCTTAAACAACATTTTACTTCATCAGACCGCAAGGTTGAGATCATATTTTTGAGTGCCACAAACACACACAGAAACACACCAAGCAGCCACATTAACAGCCGTATGTGTTGGGTGCCAGGGATTTGGACGGAACATTCTAGCAAAAGGACCGTTTCTGAGGAAGACTGTGTGATTGTGAAGAGTTTGGAAGAACACTTGATACGTCTAACTCAGATTGCTGAAGCCCTACAACATTAGGAGGGGGTCACAGCGAGGCTGGCATGAAGAGGTGGAATATTTTTTTCCAATATGATCAGAGTCATGTGAGTATTACATCAATGCAGACTTAAAAACTGTGAAACCCTTTGAATTTCAGAAGCAACAGCAGTGCAATTATTCAAAAAGGGAATTAAAACAACAACAAAGGTACGTGTGACAGTGTTCTCATTGCTTAGATTGTAAGAGAATAAATAGATTAAATTACAAATCGCTTTTTCAGGGACTGTAATTAATGTCTCATTTTGCATTCAGAGGCTTTCACTCTCCTTTTGCTCGTGATTGCCGGGCAGGGGAAGCATGAGTGTGTGGGCAAGAGAGGAGTCATACCAGGAGGTTGAATGCCACCCAGTGACTAATACACATGACGAATCTCTCCAGTTTTATTGACGTATTGATTCAACTTTAGTAAGTCAGCAGTGGTGTTGGATTGTATTATATTGTTTGAAATGTCGTGTCAGGGGGAATAGTGGCATTTACAGCGAAAAAGCGGGAGCCACCACCACCTGAGCAGAAGTTAACCGTAATGCTGAACATGCCATTTAGTTCCCTGATGCTGTGTAAAGTTTGTTCATACCTCGTGGCAAACGAGAAACCTCTCTCAGTTTATTGTAGTGTAATATAAGAGCATCTGTTGGTAAAAAAAAACAACCAAATAAGAGTTAAACATCACCATCAAGCAGTGTTGTTTTTGGCAGCCATCTTAGTTTTAGTCTTAGTCTTTTGGACGAAAATGCTCATTAGTTTTAGTCACATTTTAGTCATTTCTGTATGTGGTAGTTTTATTCCAGTTTTAGTCGACGAAAACTCAAACTTTATTTTGTTTTACTAAAACTAGACTAAAACTTTTTTAAGTATTGGAAATTGGAATCAAGGTTGACAGGTTGTATCAAGTGTTGCAATTCATAAAACAACAGTTAACGCTTTTGCATAATAACCAGATTCCTTACCAGATAGCCTGTTAGATGTGTGTGTGTGTATATATGTGTGTGTGTGTGTATATACATGTATATATATATCACAGACACACACTTTTTAGCTTTTGACTGACAGCACAACAGGCAGAAATGTCATGCATTTTAAACGTCTGACAGACCACCCACTAACATCTTCGTCCAGTCTCGTCTCGTCAACGAAAACTCACACACGACTCGTCATGTTTTTGTCGTCAAAGATCCATGTTTAGCTCGTCACCGTCTCGTTATCGTCATAAAAAAAAGGGACGTCAACGAATTGTCATCGTTGACGAAAACAACACTGCCATCAAGCAGCACAATAGCTGAGCAGAGGTGATACAGTTTGCAAATATAGTAAAGTAAAAGCAGTGTGTTTAGTTTTTCTCATGGTTTCTATTTCTTCTGTGGGAAACTGTCATACACATGTTTTTATCTCCAGCTATAATAAATACAATTTCATTCATTCACTCATCTTTAATCGCTAAATGCATTAAAGGGATTATTCATTGATTTGATATTAATTTCCTTCTTTTTTTCCCCTGTATTTGATATAATTGAAATATCTTAAGGGGTGGTACAGTTGTGCTGTTAGCTCTGATGCCTCATGCAAGAAGGCTCTGGTGATGAAGGTTCTGCTGGTCTGCTGCTGTTTGCATGTTGTCCCCGTTGGTTGTGAGGTTTTTTTTCAATGCATTCTGACTTCCTCCCACAGTCCACAGTCATGCATGTTGGGCTAATTGGCTGTGGGTGTGGGTGTTTGCGTGGTTGTTTATCTCTTTGTGTTAGGCCTGCAGTGACCAGTGACCTGCATTGGTTGTAACCCGCCTCTTTCCCAGTCTCTGCCAGGATAAAGTCCTGACTCCGTGACCCCCTACAATATAACACAGCTAATGAATAGATGGATGGACGTCTAGGATTTTGACCACAAGTGTGATTTAATTGCTATGGGTTTGAGCAAAAATCTGACTGTATGTCACTCTGGAGCCACTGGCAGGGTTGATGCAGATCATTAGAGTTTCTGACATCACTAGAAATTGTTTCGTTTCAAACTTTCTTTGTGTATGCGATATATATAAGTCCCAGCCCACATTACCTTCATTATTCACTGTCACAGTGTGGGTAGAAACTTGTCATCTCGAATCATTCTACATGATTCAAGTTCTGCTTATGTACGTTCACATAATTTTCATAAGTCTGCATTACTTATGGCTGGTGGATTGTAAGCAAGATTAAAATTAAAACTGCAATAATATTTTTTATCAAGCCGTGCCACTTCAGTTCAGTGTTTACTTTCCTCAAATAAAAAAAGAGAATTGGTCATAAAGAAGAAGTAAAGTAGAGCTTGCTGTATGTGGTGGGAAAATGGAATGCTGTATGTCCTCGAGCTGAATGTTTCTGTCTTGTACACATTTTATTATATTCTCACAGTTGTTACGGGACAGAGTGTAGATAATGTCGTGACCTTTCTGCTCGCCATAGGCCAGTGATAGCAGGCAGCTAAGTCAAACATGTAGTCAAAAAATCTCTTGCAAATCATCTATTGGAGTCTTTTTAAAAAAGGTTTCAAAAAAGAGACTTCATACAGTTTTCAGAGTCTGATGCAGGAATGCACGAACAAACATGAGCACAACCTCGAGATTTGTACTCCCGAACAAAGGGTTTGCAAAGATTTTTATACTTCCAAGAAAACTGTTCTTTGTCTGTGAAACCACAACCCATCTTTTCTTAAGAACCAATCACAATGTCTCAATGCTCATTTTGTTTGCATTATTCATGTCTGGGGCGTGATCTAGTCGTATGAAAAGTTGAATCACCTCCCTTTTCTTAGAAGTCTCCTCCCTTTTCTTAGAAGTCTCCTCCCTTTTCTTAGAAGTCTCCTCCCTCCTTGTTTATGCTGAGCCGACATATTATTCTGCTGACTGCACAGTTTCTAACGGTGCATGTCCACCGCTTTACAACTTTTTGGCTCCATCTTGAATTTGGCCTTAAATTATGCCCTCCGTTGCACCTAATACGCAAAGAGAACTTCCCGTTTCAGGCCCTGAGAGCAAAGGCGCAAGAGAGCGCCTCCCCTGTCAGGTCTGGTCATAACACATAAATGTGTCTTTAGCTGCAGTTTACATGGAGTTACAGTTTATACATGTTTTCCAATTCTATCCTTCATATAGTGCTTTTTGGCCTAATTTAAATATGTTTATTTAGAACTAATTAAACACCCTATTTTCCTAGTTTTAGCATTTGTTCAATTTAAAAAATACCACAACACACTCTGGTAATATGTCGCTGGAGCCTGTGAAGCAGAGTGAATGATTGCACCTGCCACTGCTTTCCATTACCAGCCATGATATACCATTATTTACCTTTTTTATAATGTGTTATATTATTGTTATTATATTGTTGGCCTTCAAACTGTAGAACCCCTTCTGCAGGAATGAAAGCTAAAACTTCAGACACAGTGGCTTTGATTAGTTGGTTAGCAGTGATTAGGCATTGGGTCTTTTCGGCCAAAACAACACAACTGATGCTCTCCAACCTCCCTACTCACTAGATTTGTCTCCCTGTGACTTCTTTTTCTTCCCCAGAGTGAAATCAAGTTTAAGGGTTGCCATTTTGACACAGTTTAGGAGATTTAGTGGACGGTGCTTGACATGTTTACCCAACAGGACTTCTAGGGAGTGTTGCAGAGGCACTGGGAGCAGAGTATCACTGTGCAAAGACACTACTTTAACGGGAATGGCTTTTAGTTTTTGTAGGTGCAGATGCTGAATTTTTAAAATATTTTTTCTTGTGTCGAGATGTAGCTTCACTCACTGGATGTAGGATGGTGGTATAAGCCTGTTACTGGCGACTCATTTTCAGGCAGCTTTGTCTTCTCCTTGCTACAAACAAGCTAGCAACCTACTACACTGAAAATCTTTTGCAGAGAATTTGGATCCTGTGCTAGATTGCTTTGATGATTTATCCATTTTAATCACATTGCTCGTCTCCCTGCATGGCAATGTTCCACCAAAACAATTCCACCACTGCTATCCTCAAAGTCGCAACTGTGATTAGTTTAAAGAAACACCAACATTTTAGAGCGATTATCCCCCAATAGCAGAGTGATAGCGTGGTGCAGCCAAACCGTTATTTCAATTTCAATTTTTATTTATTTAATAGGGACAATGCAATTAACATAGTTTCAATGCATAGCATGAATCTGATGTGTTGCATATAGAATTTTAGCTACAGCTAATTCACAATGTAATGCAGAATGGGCTAGCAAAGCAAAACTACTCAACATAAACAGCAGGTGGCGCTAATTCTCTAATCGCTGCCAATAAACCACAGTAGAAGAGGAAGAAACAACAAGATGACGCCATTAATAGAGCTCCAGTTACAGTAAAGCTTAGAACTTGAAAAACTGTTGAAAACATGATGGAAATATGATTTCTCTGTTAGTTTTTAGCATTAGTGTGTTTCAGGTGCACTTGGCTGCATTTTCCTTTAATTAATATGCCACATTTCCACTTTACTCAAGTGTAAAACCCATGTTAAGTTTTATTTTCTTGCTTTTTTAAAAGAAAGTAGTTTCCTAGTGTCGCTCTGTTTCTTTAAATTCGATTCAGTGACATTATGGCACACAGAGGCTCATTTTACTTTGAGAAGATGTGCTGTAATGTTTTACTCTTTATCTGTTTTCTCACAGCTGAACCTTTGTTAGCCTTTGGTCTTTATCTGGATCTGGACAACTTTGAGCAAACTTTGAGCCCAGACAATCTGTCCTGAGTTTAGAGTGAACGCTCCCCGTGAGCTCATCTCGTCTGAGGTGGATCGAGCAGCATAAAGTATTCCATTCACAGCATGAAGTGTCTTTTTTCTTGCTGTCAGGTATCAGAGAAAGGCTGTGACACCACTGTCACAGACTCATCTGAATAAATGATTCATGGCGACGGGGTGAAAAGCTGCACAGACATCACTCAACACTGAGAGTGATGCAATGTTGCGAGGATCAAATCGGATTTCGAACGCTGAGGGCGGAGAGAGAAGATGGGAAGTGATGGGTGGAGGCTGAACGCCTGCAGTGGGAGTTAATGAGAAAGAGACAAAGTTTCATTCACCGAAAACACATTTAATTTCAGGCAGAGAACATCTATTTGGAGCTGCAGTTTAACTCTGTCAAGAGTAAAGTACACTCTTGTCTTAAGTTGTTGAAATGTCATTTATATTGTTAAAAATGTTCGCCATCAATAACACAAACTGCACCCAACAGCCGGAGAGATATATGGAGCAGAGTGACTCAGGTGTTTCCTCACCAGAGCTAAAGGAAATAAAATGCTCCTGTTGGGGATTTTATCAGGCCAATGCTTCACGCTGTTGGCTTTTAGGAGGCACCTAGAAGCTTCAGTATATATGAGACATGTTGTAGAACCCAAAAAAAGACATGATCTTAGTTTGGGAGATCATAATTGGTAACACAAATATAACACAATGTGTATCTGCTACTGTTTTAGTCCACACACAAATGATTTAGGGAACAAAAGTGACTCTGTTACATCTGCTAATGGGATAAAAAATGCTGTTCGAGTCGCTCTCAGCTTATTTTAAGTACATAAACTCTTACTGGAGGCAGTTAACTGTCACAAAAGTCTTTGTCATGGTGCCCCTTTACAAGCTAAACTCCCACAATGCTCTCTGCCTGCCAATTTAACAAAAAAAAAGATTAATATCAGCACAGACCTAAGCCTGATCTTTTGTTTAGCTACGCTGTCATACAGGCGTTGTAAAGGGAGAGCACGATTTGTGACAGGAAGCTAGCTAATTATCTTCTTAACCACTAATCGGCAGCATTATCAAGCAATAATAGATAACACAAATTAAGCACAGTGGACATTTTTTCTGTGCTGTTTTCACTGTTTTGGTACATGCACACATGATTTAGGGTACAAAAGTGTCTCAATTACAGACGCTAATGGGATGAAAAATGTTGTTACAGTCACTCTCAGCTTATCTTTACTACATGAGCTTTTATCAGAGGTCATTAAGAGTGATAGAAGTCTTTGTCATGGTGCATCTTTGCTAGCTAAACCCCCACAATGCTCTCTGCTTGCCAACATGAACTGCTTGTAGTCTTGATGACGAATCTTCTAGTCTCTACAGTACTAAACAGTAAGAGGCTCCTCCTGGTGGAACAACCAGGTACTACAGCTAATCTATGATACATACACCTTTGTCTTCTGCCTTATCGGTTAATATACTTTTAATCAGTAATATTGTTAGCGGCAATTACATAACAACTAGCATTAGCATTTGCACAATGTGTGTTTATCTTAGTAGTTTTGTAGCTGTAGGGGCACAGGCCTGCATATTCCAATAATCAGAAATACTACACTTATATAGCGCTTTTTTGTACCTTAGCGGTACCCAAGGCACTTTACAATGTGTTTTGCATTCACCCATTCACACACACATTCACACACCAATGGCGACAGAGCTTCCATGCAAGGTGCTAATCTGCCATTGGGAGCAACTTTGGGTTCAGTGTCTTGCCCAAGGAGACTTCGGCATGTGGGGGGGGACTGGGGATCGAACCGCCAACCTTGCCATCAGTGGACAACCCGCTCTACCACCTGAGCCACAGCCGCCCTTATGGCGTATTTTTGATTTCAGGTTTTCTTTTGGAGCTTGTGGAGCTTCGGTACGCTCTACCCTCTCAACAATACATTTCAGAAACACTGAAGCTTCTCAACAAGGTTCCTGACCACCTACAGAACATCAGCTAGGATGCAGAAATGCAATTTTTTTTCTTCATGCATCGTAGAGCAATTCAGCTGTCAAGCAATTACATTGGATTGATTTGAAAACCTTTAATGTACTTGCAATGTGTATTATGTTGGAAAATGGTATCGGTTTGAGTC
The DNA here is from genome assembly GCA_900302755.1 of Chromis chromis. Lineage (NCBI taxonomy): Eukaryota > Metazoa > Chordata > Actinopteri > Pomacentridae > Chromis > Chromis chromis. The sequence goes on along the minus strand of OMNN01100699.1, from coordinate 6,983 downwards.
TTGAATTATGCTAAAGTATGCAGAGAAGACATAACAGCAGACTGGAAGAACAAGATGGTGGGTGAATGAACTCTTTAGCTGCAAACCTCCTTTGAAAATCACATCTTTCTGGATAAAGTATGTAAAAATATGCACACGGTGAACAAACTGTGGCTGGTCAGAGGTGAATGTGCAGCTCCTCCGCTCGCTTCAAACATCTACTGTTGTCTTATCACAAAGCCGAATTAGCTGATAAGGAGGCAGCTTTAACTGGAGGAGAACCGAGGGATGGAGGCAGCAGAGGAGACGGAGGTTTTTCTGGGTTGTGTTTGAAGGAGATTTGTGTTCTTTATAACAGGGAAAAACAAACAGATTCATCACTCTGCCACCGCCGCAGGTTCAGGTTTGTCCATTTCTACAGTTGTCTGTCTTTCTGTTGTGAACACAGCGACCCGCCTCCTCCTCCTCCTTCATCGCTCTGCTCTTACACAAATGTTTCGATGCTCCAGAATGCATCAATATTCAGGGTGCGGGCTGAGGGCCGGCGCATGAATTTAAATGTCAAGTGCACTCGAGTAGGCAGCTGGCTCTGCACATTTCTGCTGCCTGCGCTCGGCTGTGTGGTTGCTGATTTGTATGAGAGTGTTGTGGGGAAGGTGTACCGACAGCCTCCTGCCCGCTCTCAATTTGTTCCTTCGGTTTTGTTGCCGTCTCTGACTTCCTATCACCTCATTTACTTTTCGAAACCATCCCTCCCATTTGCAGCTCGAGCAGAAGCTGCAGATCGAAGTCGGGCCGTGAAGTTTATCAGCACCGAGCATCTCAAATGGGGTTTAATTTACCCTCAAAACTGTAGGTGGACAGAAGCGTGTAATGTTAAAGGAAAACTCAATTGTAGTTGCTTGCTATGACTTTACTTTTGATGCAACAACGCCTGGCTCTTCCTTTACTCTTGAAATATTAATTCAAACAACCTTGCCTGTCTGTCTGTCTGCATTTGAATAATATTTGAATTCACCAGAATGCAGGAATTATAGTGTTCGACGTTCAAAGTTACCTGAGAGAGGCACATCAGACCTCCTTGCTTATTGTGTCCCTACCAGTGATCGATGAAACGTTCGCCTCTGGGGAACAATTGCAACTAAATGCAGCTAAACTGGACTAAATAACAAGCAGCAACAGCCTCTGAAGCCTGTGCAGAAGTACTTTAAAATTCAATACTGCTGACGGTCGCTTCAAAACATCTCTGGCTCCTGTTCAAAAAGCATCAGCTTCTCTCTCAGATGTCTTTAGCTACATTTAGGATCCCACCGTCCTATATAGAGTGCCAGAGAAAGGTTTAGTATGTCCCAATACGTAGTACATCAAATGTAGTATCCATAAAATACCAGGATGTCCTACTACATCCGGTTAGATTTTGCTGCCAGCATGCTTTTTTGACAGAGCGTTAGGTAAAACACCAGCAGGGACATTAGCTGTGATCCAATCAGCTCTCAGTGCTGCTCCATGAAGTTCACCATGAAGTCGTTCTTGAGGTTTCAATTCAGCTTCAATGCAAAACAACCTTCTGGCTGATGATTTTAGGTTTTGAAGAATGCAGATTTAATCCTCCTCCTCCTTCATTATTCTATTTACTTTGTGTAAAGCTCCAGTTCCACAGAGCGTTATACTGCCACCTCCATGCTTGATGGTAGGTGTTCTTGGGGTTAAAGGCCTCACCTTCTCTCCTCTAAACATATTTCTGATCAGTTTTGTTCTATCTGACCACAGAACTTTCCTCCAGAAGGCCTTTTCTTTGTCCATGTGATCAGCAGCAAACTTCAGTGGAGCTTTAAGGTTCTGCTTCTAGTGGAAGAACTTCCTTCTTCATGGAGCCTCTCAGCCCATGTTGATGTAAAACACCGTGGACTCTGACAGCTGTGTTCCAGCAGCTTCTGATTCATTCAGACATGACTCTTGACCATCCTGACCAATTGTCTCTCAACAGCAGGTGATAGTTTGTGTTTTCTTCCTGATTGTGGCAGTAACACAGCTGGACCATGAACTTCATACTTTAAAACAGCTGGACAGCTCAGTGACTAACACCCCAGAGCTTGGCATGGGAGATCGGTGGTTCAAATCCCGGTCAGGGCGCAGGAATCCAGTGAGGATCCTTAGGCAAGGTCCTTAATGCTGCCCCTCCTACGTACCTACGTCGCTTTGGATAAAAGTGTCTGCTAAATGAAATTGTAGAATTGTAAAACAATTGTTCGCACAGCATTTCAGGATCTGTAGCTGATTTGAAATGGCTCCAAGTGACTTTCCTGAGTTGTTTAAGTCGATGATTTGCTTCTTCAGATCTTTGCTGGCTTCTCAAACTGTAGTGTTTGTGGCCCAGTCTAATGAGTGGATCAAATGGGCTCTATTTAAATTGGCTCAGAGAAGTCAGCAGCTGTAGTCAATTGTAATCACTCACAGCAAAGTAAGAGACCATGGCAGTCAGAAAAGTGTTATTGTTTTACATTTATAATTATTCATGTTTATTATTTTCTATTCCCCTTTTTTCACTGTTTTTTTGTTTTGTTTGTATTATTATTATTTATGGGGGGACTTGA
>OMNN01100695.1:0-13141 GCA_900302755.1 Chromis chromis | reverse complement strand
ACCCATAGTTTGATTTTGTTTTGATTTTATTAGGTTAGTAGAGACTTCATACTGTCAGCAGGTTATTATTAAATATTACCCAGCATCCACTAAATCATCTCAAAGTAGGCATACATGATGAAGACGCAGCAGGAGAGGTGCTCAGTATTCAACTGTTTCAAATGTCATTACTGCAACCGAGTGTTTTGCATAATCATATTTTTTAAGGAAACAAACTGTGAATAAAATAAGAAACGTTGAGCTGTGGCTACAGAGCATATAGCTAATGTAGGCAGAATCAGAGCCAGCTCATTTTAATAGACTTCCCCTCTTAGCGATGCTTTATTTATAAATGTTGAGTTAATCAGTATTGACAGATTGCCCCTTCACTGACCTGCTTCATGCAGCTGATACAGGCAGAGATGGAGGCGAATACAGTGGGCCTCTGCTGGCTGATGCCACACTGCACATGTGCTTCGGTTTCTCTTGAATCCACCAGATGGCACTGTGTACCCATCAAACAAGAGTCTGTAACCACAGCTGGTGAAGCCAAAGCACCACTTGTACTGAACACGGTGCCTCGGATCCCTGCAGTAAAAGAGCAGTAAAGAGCTTACATAAGACTGACCTGACATCTAGAGAGACTGCTGCCACCTGAGCAGACTCTGGTGCTCCTGACAGATCCCATACTTCCCACCAGTGCAGAAACAAACCACCAAGCTCCAGCAAATAATAAAACAGCAAGAAATAAACCAAAATCCTTCCAATGCAGCTGCTTTACCTGCAGGACCAATGTTACCCCTGCATTGGAAAGCCATGTGTTGCACTGGATCATTGCACAAATTTAGACATCCAGCACTTTGACTGATTAAAGAAAATATTTACTACCCATTGCGCCTTATCGATTTGGTGAGGCTACTAATAGGAGCGGGACAGTCCTCTGGTGCTCTTCGTTTTCTCAACAGCATTCAATAAAATCGATCATTTGTTGGCAGTCACTACCTCATGGAGGCTTGGGGCTGTTTCTCCTCTAAGGATGACAGAGGGTGAAGGATCAGCCTGTGCTTTCTGAATGGAAGACACTCTGCTTTCCATGATAATTACATTTTTGAACCCAGGGCAGTTTTTGGACAAAATAAATTGGGCCTCTTTATCAATATGACAGGCAGATGTTTTTGCTTGTGGATGATTTGAACTTTATGGCGTTTGGGAGGTTTAATGAAACTAGAGGAGTAAAAAATCAACTTAATGAGCTGCAACTGGAATGAACTTGAACCCCACAAGATTTGTTTGAGATTTTCAAGTTGACTACTACGTTGACTGCTACAAGATCGAGTAAAGAACAGTCAGAACTCGGGGTGAACATATATTAATTAGATTTGTTTATATATAATTTGTGCCGCCATTTAGTCATCACTACGTCATACTGAGCAAGTTGTTTGTTGAAGACTGATGTAATTCTGAGTTTTACAAGCCGTTTGCAAGGCTCTAGAGGTGGCAGTGTTAGTCCTTTGGTTAGATAGTCCACCGCTTTGGTTCAGACTGAAGTATCTCCACAACTATTTGATGGTTTGCAATTAAATTTTGCTTTGATATTCATGGTCCATGGAAAAAGAGCTGTGCTGGCTTTTGGGAATCCTCTGAGCCGTATTCTTGTACAAACACTGGGTAAAAAATATGAATTTGTGGGATTTTCTTGACCAAATAAACACATGTAAAACTGCTTATATTCCAGTTATAGACTTGTTTGTCGTTCGTGTTCCGTGCTAATGAAAAAGATAAACTATGGTTAACATGATCTCTGAACATCGGGAGCAGGTTTGCATGCAGAACACTAATGATTTGATCTTGTTATGAAGTATCTTTTGCTTCATGCTGACAATTAAATTGTTTGACAATGTTCAAATGAGAAATTAGCAAAAACTGCACTTTCTGGCAGGATGTAAGACTTCCAATTACTTGCCAATTATATTCCAAAATAGCAGGTAATCATCCAAGAAATTTTCCAGCACTGGGCCAAAGCCTTATTAGCACTAGTTGTCTGCTAGTTTGTCTCACTTCATGCCTTGAAAGCGGCGAGAATTCAGTCATGTAAATGGAGCTCTGTGCAGTGATTTAGCAGAGGCTGTTGGCTGTGGAGACCCCTGGGTCAAACAGGAAACACCTAAAGTTAATGCAACAGCATCAAACTACCGGTCTGTGTGAGGACTTCTGAGACTATTAGAGTTCGTGTTAACAGTAGCTTACCCCTGACAGTGAGTTAAGTTGACACGGTAACATTTTTCATCTTGAGAATACGATTAATCAAGCAGAAAAAAAATGATGAATGCTTTGCAATTAGTCCTACAAATTAACTGTGTCTCATTAAAGGAGAGAGCATCTTCTCACAGAGATATTACAGATACAGTGACCTTTTGATTTAGTTCCACCAGCTAAGAAAGTGGTAAAAATGTTGTTATCCATTAATTCTGTGCTGATTACCTCGTGTAATAATCTCCAATTAGTTTGGCAATCTTGGCTGCATATCTCTAAGTGGTGTTCTTGCTGAGATCATTAAATAATCACAGAAACATTAAAGTATGTTTTGTTAGGGAACTGGGATTTTTAGAACATATGACAACACTTAATATGCAGTATTTTATGGTAAGAGGTTGTTTTCTTTTTATTGATTCATCCATTCAGTCTGGTTGATTGTTGTTTCCACTATCTAACTCTGACTCTCTAAATGCTATGGAAAGGTGTTCAAACATAGGTTACACTGGTGTATTCGTTACAAAAGTAGAGGAGATAATGTCATCCCAACCAACCATGGCCACCACCATCTTGCTCTTTTGAAACCAGATATGACAATCAAGGGGAAAACTCAAGGTGAGTAATAATAATAATCTAACCTTTATTGATCCCCTTGGTGAAATTCCTTCTCTGCATTTGACCCTATTGAAAGTTAACTTTAACTATACATACTAGGAGCGGTGGGCTGCCGCGGTGCAGAGCCCGGGGAGCAGTCAGGGGTTAAAGGCCCACCTCAGCCTCTTGCCAGTCCGGGGGTTCGAACCGGCAACCCACCAGGTACAGGTTCGCTTCACAAACCACTAGGCCACCACTGGCCCCCAATAGTGATACAGTAACAACCTGTTAATCACAAGATTGGAGTGAATATCCCTTGTTATCATCTCTTTTACTCAAAATGAGACTATAATTTACAAAATGACCATGCTGACTTTAAGGAGACATGAAACTAGCGACTGAGATCTTAAACTCAATAGCAAAATGTTTAGTTAGGTAATAAATCAAGTAAAAAGTAGGATCATTTTCTCATAGAGTTCTATACAAACTGATTTCATTTTGCAACCAGAAGAGTCGCCCCCTACTGGCCACTAGATAGAATGCAGGTTTAAGGCATTCAAAGTTGGCTTCACTTTTCAGACCTAGAGACTGTCCATCTTTTGTATGCAGTCACCATCTACAGCAGACACACGTCAACAACATCTGGTGTCACATAATCATAAAGCTTAGCATTAATAAAGTTGTCTGAGCACCTCATGATGTTTTTTTATTGAGATCAAGGAAAAGATGTTTCTTTTTACTATTCAGCTTTGTTGTCAATTGCCAAACTTTACAATCCCACTTGCCTGCCATCTACTGCCTGTAGTGTCACCTGACCTGCCCCTCTTCATCACTCCCTCTCAGCTTGTATACTTTTTCTTTGTATCTCAGCTTTAAAGTGTTCTCTTTATCCTTGATTAGTTACTGAGCAGTTTTTGAGTTTTTCGCCTCAGCCTGCTCCCCGTGCTTTATTTTCTTGTCTGTTTTTTGTAACCTTGAACCCGCTCTTTTCAAGCAATGTGTTTATCCTTTAAGTGGTTGGAGCCTTCTTGATGTAGTGTATTCAAATAAGTACATTTTACCAAAATGTTAAAAATTGACCTTGACCGTTCTTTGTTGTAATTATAGTGTGGGATCAGTGCTACCAAATTCAAACTCTGCAGGTGGAATTTATTGACCTTGTAAACAAGAGCTGACAAACCAGTCTTAACTCAAGTCCCACATGTTCACAGACAAAACCACACAGTCTTTGTAAACAGGTGGGGTTTGCTCATTTGTCATGTGAATGCAAAATAACATTAGTTCAAGAAAGGCACTGAAGTGGCTCACACCGTTCTGTGCAACCAGTAACATCCAATTATACTCATGGAGGTGTAGACGGCAGACATTATACTGTGATGCTAAACACACTGTAACTAATATATATAATCCAGTAATATCATTAGAGGGTTTTCATAAACATCTTTGTTAAGAGCTTTACATTCCCTCTAGTTATTAACACACATTTGCTGTGTGTTTGTCTGACTCATTAGACATTCAGTTAGTGTTCCCCTTAGCTTAAATTTACACCTGCGTTACAGCAGCACAATATGACAGGTATTTACTGTAGGATGTAGAGCCATCATCACCACCATATGGCCACACCACTGCAGAGACACAACAGTTGTTGTTGTTTTTTTCAAAGACTCACACGCATATAGCGACAATATGGCACCGTGTACCACCCGACCAGAGAGTCAACGTGGTCCTAATACAGGTTTCTTAACAGCCATATCTTCAATACCTGAGGAGTGTTGTGTCTTGATCATGTAACACAACAATCTCATATATGGTTTTACGGGTTAGACATTTTTGGCTTGAATAATTATTTGGTGGATGTTTGCATTTGTTTACAACCCAGATCATTAAGGGAAGGGAAGCAAAACTGAACCAGAAGTTTTCCTAAAATAAAGCTTTTTATTAACAGGGAGCTTATGCATTTGACAAAACAAACCTGAATGAAGGAAACTACAAGGTTAAGCCTCACGTCTTACTTAAAACTCAAAGGCGAAATCCAGCAGCACCCCTGCTAATGTCGCTAAACTTACAGGACTACCTCCATACCAACACAACAAGGTCACAGAAACTATACATCAAGCTCATATGAGAGGAATTTGGTAAGCTGCTCACATTAAATCACAGGCATTTTAAATATGCCAAGCCATCTAGGTTTTTCTATCGTTCCTGTCCCTAAATGCATCCACTGAATTGGAGGGCTGGAGTGGGTGCCGCTCCAATCAGGATCCTTGGTGCATTTAGCAGGGGGGCCACACCCCAGGAGCTGGAGCCAATCATTTGCAGACCACTTATCCCAATGTGCATCCATAGCAAACACTACGGAGAAGGGTAGTAACAGCGTGTTGTCTTGTGTAAGAATTTGGAATGTGAAAATTGTCATTGGAACTACCGAGTGTGTTTTTCAGTTAGACATAGTCAATAAACATGAATGACATATCATGGCATGTGCTATTCTGTTATTTTATGTATATGTTTATGTCTTTGAGTAGGCTAAGTTTTTTTTTTTTTTTAACCAGACAGCAGACAATCTCAGGAATAATAACACAGTATCCCTTGTTAGATGAGCCTGTGTATCCTCCACTTCTAGACATGAACAGATACACTAATCAGCTATTAAAACCACCTGTCTGATATTGTGTTGGTCTCCGCCATGCCGCCAAAACAGCTCTGATACATCAAAGCCTGGACTCCACAACACTTCTGAAGGTGTCCTGTAGCATTAGGCACCAAGACATAAGCAGCAAATCCTTTAAGTCCTGTAACATGTGAGGTAGGGCCTCCATGGATCTGACTTGTTTTTCTAGCACATCCAACACATGTTGGATTGTATTGAGATCTGGGGAATTTGGAGGTCGAGTTAACTCTTTGATGTCTATGTCATATTCCTCAAAGGACTGTTGCTGAACAGTTTTTGCAGTATGACGGGGCTCCTTATCATGCTGTATGAGGCCACGGCCATCAGGGAATACTGCTGCAATGACGGGCTGTACGTGATCTGCAGCAATGTTTAGTAACGTCCACATGCCAGAACCTGAAGGCTCACAGAATGCTGGTTACATCCCAGTACTTCCAGTAACTGTATGAAAATAATTGACGACAAGTATAATTTCCCTCATATCTTCAAGTTGTAGCTTTCTTTTACATAAAATCTGACCCTGTCAAGCAGAACCTGTAGGTACACTAATGAGGAATGACATTAACTTGCTTCCCCAAAGCTGGCAGAGCAGCCAGCATTAGCAGACTGTCTTCAGTGGGACTGGATTGTGTATGCATGTCAGGGCTGGTATATGACACAGCCTCTGTACATATAGTCTGTATAAATTTCATACTGTGTAAGTGTAAGACCCTTGCTGTAGCAAGCGTTACGTGCCCAGTGGCGACTGGCTGCTCCCTTCTCTATAACCCAGATGTGTTCCATCTCACGCTTATCTACAGCAGTCAAGGCCAATATGAGACTGTGAGTTGTTTTTTTTCATGCTTGTGAATTATTTTTTTTTTTGCATCTGATAGCCTCATCGCAGTATTGCTCGGCTCAGTCCACAACAACACATGTTCACTATCTATGTTTGAGTAGGTTTCTTGCAGGGACTCTGATCTGCTTTAAAGGGGATAACAGACACACGAGCCTCTGCCTCCTGTTACTTTGAATAGCAGTGCTGAAAATATCAGAGCATCAATAAAAGGAGAAAACAATTGGGAGAGATACTAAGAGCGACTGTGACTTTATATGCTTGTTATGTGAATTGCTTTTTGATGGTTAATATTATACATCACAAATCTTTTTGTTGTGCAAGTGCTGAAGTGTTAACAGGGTGATGTGCTCCTATATTTGTTCTGGAGCCTCTTTTCATCACTTGAAGTCATCTCATTTTGATGTCTTGGGGTTTAGTTTTGATCCCTTGTTGTGGCAATGTTGAGTTTTTATATCAGTTCTGAAGAAAAATGTAATCTCAAAAAAATCCCCTTAGATAAAAGGAAGTTAATTAAAACTGCCGTCTCAATAGATTGTGTACATTTATCTTTGCTGACCCGCTCCTTCGCCTAAATTATACTTCACCTCCAATTACTTATGCCTCCAAACATTTTAATGGACAGTGCCTGTTTTATCCCACACAAAACAAAGTGAAATAAATAAATAAATGAAGCAAAGCAAATGCACATTAAAGGACGTTTTATTCTGATGGAGGTAGAAACTAAGATGAATCCAGAGTGTTCTGTCGTTTCCATGGAGATCATCCTTCTTCTCAACCCATGATCTGGCAAAGCAAGGACAAATGAATCATTGTGTGATCATCCTTAAGAATCAACCAACCAAATCACTCTACATGTACCAACTACATTATAAAATCAGATTGTGCAGTTAGTACATGTAGGCTGATTTATAAAATTGCTGTCATACTGTAGCTACATCTATGATTCGTGTGAGGTATTATTAAATACTGACGTTGTTCATCCAGCTGATGTAAGCAGAGACACGGGTGAAGACGGTGGGCTTCCTGTAGGCGTTGCAGCCAGAAGAAGACACAAAGCTGGTCACACCGTGGACAACCCACTTGCCGTTGACACTGCAGTTCAGGGGGCCACCAGAGTCACCCTGCATTCAAAGAAAAAAACAGACAAGAGTCATAACTGTTGGCTTTTATTCTGCACTTTGGAACAGAGTGTGAAGCAAATTTCCCAATGCACTTAACTCATTCCCACTTGCTTCTCATATCTACTTCTAATCTCAGTCAGCCTGGAGCAACTTTGTAGAGAACATGTACTTGCAAGACTTTGACACTTTGTGCAGCTTAAGCACTTGCCTGGATCATTGCTAGTGACTTATGCCCCTGCTGAGGCAGCAAGTAATCTCGCATGTGTCCCCCAAAATATCTTCCTTGACAGGAAGGGGTCAGCCCACTTCTCAGTGGGAGACATTCAAGTTCAGTCTGTCATAGCCGAGTGGGACAAGTTCTTTCCAGTGTTTTCCACAGTCTGTTTATGTCCAAACACTTTTCAAGGGGTGTCAAGACATGGTTTGGGAACCAACTTTTGAAACTCTGTTAAAAATCTGAACTTGGAAGAATCTACCCTGCTGAAATAGGCACCACTTTTAATACGTATTTATGGGTGTAACTAATTACTTGGCTATTGCCAGGTTGTGAAAAATCACAACAATTGAAGCCAGTATTTATAATTTTTGTTTGGTAATGATGCAGTTATACATTTTAGTAATCCATTAATAAGCGATTAATAAATACATTTTGGTATGGCTCTTCTGAAAGTTGTGGAAGTAAATGATCATAAAACTCCAGAGAGGTTACTGGTAACCACAGTTTTCTTTCTTGCAACTAATTTTCATAACGCTTCATAAGCGGTTGCTTATTAAAAAGTGTAACCCTGAAACCGTTAATAATTTTTTTTTAGCTCACCTGACAGCCAGACTCGCTGCCACCACCAGCACAGACCATGGAGTCCTTCACGGTGCTGCCCCACCATCCGTAGCTGCTGCAGGTCCTGTGGTCAACAACGGGCAGAGAGGCCTGCTTCAGCTGGGCGGACAGCTGACCTCCAGCTGGGGACGGCAGGAAAAATACAAATTACTACTGTGCTAAACCCTGAGATAGCAGGGTCATACACCACACACACACTCTAATGCTATTTATGGATTACTTTCCCATGCATGCAAATACTGAAGTGAATAATTTATCACGTAAATGTATCATAATGTCAGACTCACTCTGGGTGCGACCCCATCCGGTGATGTAGCAGGGGTTGTTGTTGGGCAGAACCTGGCCGGAAGGAGGCAGAGCACCGAGCTGGACGTAGTTGTTCAGAGAAGCATCAGTGGACAGACGCAGCAGAGCGATGTCCCAGCTGAGGGTCAGAGCAACATGCCCTCGTGTCAGTGAGTAATAACTGTTACTTTCTGTAATGGTTTTCTTTAAAAGTGGGATTTTTTTTATTTTTCAGTGTGAGTTTTTAATCACCAGAAAGCAGAGTTTTATCAATATCCCTGTGGGAATGAGTCCAACACTTAATCAGGTGTTAGTTAATCTTCTGTCAATCAACTAACTGGTATAAATTTAGTTATTCTCTGTTTTCTATGATTGGATGTGTTTTTAGCATGTTGAGACTGGCAAGTCTAGTGAGGCCTAGTCAGCAAAACAATTTATATGACTTCAGTAAATGTAAAATAAATCAAATATGACCTAATTATTTATAAAGTAATAAAATAAAAAGACACATAATCTGTTTTATCACATTAGATGTGAACAAGACTTTGGGAAAATTTCATTTGTTTATCATGTTTAACAAAACCTCAACTCGTTCTGTCTTAATAATATGTGGTGTACATACTGCATACCACTATTTGCTGTTTTTGCATGCAGATGTGGGTCAAACCACGTTATAACAACTAACCCTCCAGCAACATTGTTGGAGTTCCAGTTGGGGTGGAGGTAGACGCGGCTCACGCTCATGTACTGCTCTCTGCCCTCGTGGGAGTTGATGTTGTGATCTCCAAGAACAACACGCCAAGTCCTGGATCTGTGGCCGTGAAAAGAAAAAAAAGATTTCATTCTTCCACTCAAACCCATCTCGTGTAGCTCTGTAGTAACCCAAGTATATCTGTTCAAAATCAATATTCTACGTGAAGACTGTAGAAATTTTATATAATAGTTTCCAGAACTGGAAGGCTGAAATGTAACAAGTTCAATATAAACCAAAGATGTCTCGGCTATGCAATCAAGCCACCAGATAATGTAATGAAATAAAATCATGTAAATGTTCAGCTCTGTCAGAACACATGTCCTGCTACTTCACCCATAAATCTGCTGGTTTGAGGCTCACTAGCTACTCTGTGATGCGTGAAACTCCCACCTGTCCACACAGTGAGCAGCAGTCATGACCCATCCTCTCCTGATCAGGGTTCCTCCACAGGTGTGGTAGAAGCTGCTGCCAGATTTGTACTGAAGAGAAATCTAATGAAAAGACCACAGAGAGCATTAAAACTCCAAGAAACTCAACCGTTCACCTTTTTATCTGCCAAATCCGTCTTGGCAGCGTTACCAGCACTGAGAAGATGGTTACAGGCTTTCCAAGAGCTCTTTAAAAATATCTGATTAACTGATGATGTGCGTTCGCAGAATACATGCTGCACTGACCTATTTTACATTTTAAAGTTTTCAAAAAATGTGACGTAAGGGCATTTAGAGCAAAGAGAAACTTACTAGGGACATTTACTTAATTACTGTACTTCAATACAATTATACTAAAACTCTGTCATGTTTAAGGGGCAAATATCTTTTCCTGCACTACATATATTTAACAGCTGTAGTAACTATTGTTTTTTCATTTTACAAGCATTTTATATGCAGTAATTTAGATTAAAAGCCCTATATTTCCGAATTTGATAAGACCTATACATGTTGGAGTTGTTGGGATTAACATGAGGTTACTTTGTACTGACAAAAACTGATGAAGTTGTAACTTGTCTCAAATCTAGCAAGAAATTCCCTGATGTCATGAGAAAAAGTTATTCTGTTTTTTTCAATCTTGTGTACATAGGTTAGGAACTTTTACTTGTAGCAATGTTTTCATTTTGTTTTTACTTGTCAGAATACTTCTACCACAGTTGTTGCGGTGCCAGACAAAGCAATACGGTACCTGCCAGGGCCAGGAGTTGGGTCTGGCCACCTCACCTCCCACAACTCTCTCCTCAGCACTGTCCTCAAGGTACCTGGGCTGGGGCTCCAGCTCAGCCAGCACTGAGCGAAGCAGAGACACAGGAAGCATAAAAGTCAGACATCATGTATTCTGGTGTGTGAGGACGTGTGTGTATGTGTGTATGTGTGTGTGTGTGTGTGCAGCATGTCAAAGGAGAATGAGACAGGTCTTACCGAGGGCTGCGAGAGAGGTCAACACAAGAAACCTGAGCATGTCTGCAGTGAAAGCTGAAACCTTCTGCACAGGAGACTTCTGCTGCCCACTACTCTTTTATACCCTCAGGGCCACTTTTACTGATAGTGTGTGTGTGTATGTGTGTGTGACTTGTTCAGTGCCAGCTCATGTCCACCTGTGCCTATCTCACAGTTATCACTACAGAGGGACCAGGGGGGATTCATTCATGGAAAAGCTGACTCAGCCTCTGAATCCATTTTTTTTCCACTTGCTTTGGCAGCTGCTGTCAGGACTGTCCTGCAGGATTCTGTTTGTTACGAAGCTACACTAAACACTTTGCGTGTATGTTTTAGTGAAGCAACTTTTGGCGTACAATGTACAATTTATTTTGCGCTGTCTTAGTAACACTCACTTAAGCTGCAAAACAAATCATTGATCACACTGGGAGCAACTTACCTCTTGCCAGAGATTTGCCAAAGATAAAAAATAATGGATTCACACACACACACACACACACACACACACACACACACACACACACACACACACACACACACACACACACACACACACACACACACACACACACACACACACTCAAAAACACACACATTCTGACATTTATTTGGAAGTGCATCCTTGCCTTTAAAACCAAACCCCAGTTGCATTTTACTGCACACAGTTAGTAGGTATGAGTTTGTTCTCTTTCTTTCTGGTTGTCTAGGTTGTTGGTCAGCCAAGGAATTGGTAAGAAAAAACTATTTTGTATGCAAAGATGTAGTATTTGTGATCAGCCATTACAGCCTATTACACACACAGTGTGTCATTTCTGCTGCAGGGAGTCTCTCAATCAAAATAACAGCAAAAGACAGCAGTTTGATGACATTAATAATAATCTAACCTTTATTGATCCCCTTGGGGAAATTCCTTCTCTACATTTGACCCATCCTATTCAAAGTTAACCTTAACTATACATACTAGGAGCAGTGGGCTGCCGCGGTGCAGCACCCGGGGAGCAGTCAGGGGTTAAGGGCCTTGCTCAAGGGCCCAACAGTGGCCGCAGTGGGGGTTCGATCCTCTGACCTTCTGATCAGTAGCCCAGGGGCTTAATCTGTTGTGCCACCACTGCCCCAATTGGCAAGTAGCATGTTCATGGGATAGGCAATTCATGGTTATTGGTGTTGTCACCACTGTAAATCTATCTTATGTGAATCAGGCAGAAAACCAATGTATTAAAGTTTTATCTATATTACTGATCAATTATATTCACATTATGTCATTTCCTTCTGATGAAATAGCTGCATGTTGGATGTAACATTAGTTACTGTCATGTATTGGATGAGTCGATTACACACACAGCTATTGTAGCCAGTGCTATGTTGTGAATCTAGTTGCTGGTTAGCTCAGAGCTAGCTAGCTAGCTGACTTCTTCCTTCTTCCACACTCTCTCAAGTATCATGTTTTTTCTGACTGCAGCAGGTCTACAGATATGACGCCATTGACAGGCAACCAAAACGAAAAGCACTGTTACATTAGGCTCATCTCATTTCTGTATTTTTAACCTCCTCATCTCCTCTCTCCTGGCTGTGACTCAGAAATCAATCTTAGCACACCATCTTAGAGGATGTTTTAATTCCTATAATGCATCTTGAGAAGAGAGGAGCGATGAGGGAAGCGACTGACCTAAGGACCCATGAGTGAAGATGCACAGGTGGGGCT
This sequence comes from Chromis chromis, assembly GCA_900302755.1. Lineage (NCBI taxonomy): Eukaryota > Metazoa > Chordata > Actinopteri > Pomacentridae > Chromis > Chromis chromis. The sequence continues at coordinate 679 of OMNN01100695.1, read as the reverse complement.
ACATACAGCTGGAACATACAGTACAAACCCTAGGGAAGCATGACTGATGAAGTGTTTATATGATATGTATTTTAGTATGTAGTGTGTGTGCATGCGTGTGCGTAAAAAAAAAAGATAAAAACGTATGACATCTGTACATCCTTGACACATTATACCATGTTGTGAATAGAACTGTCTGTAAATATATGATGTAAGTTGTCATGATGACTGACAGGTGATGTAGTTGTGTCATGTTTGTCATATTTATAGATGTTGCTTTAAAACGACAGCTTCGAGGCAAATATGTCTTATTTTGTTAAATGCCTGTTGCTTCGACTCCTCTCTCAAATCTCTGGTTGGAGGGCCTGAGACACATGGAGAGGAGTCCAGGAAAGGAATCAAGGAGGCACAACTTCAGATATGAGTAGAAGGGACTGACTACAGTAATGTAATTACACAAGTCAACAAATTAAACAAATAAAACATTGCTGTAGTCTTTTTTGGACATTTTAATGCTGAAATGCTGCATATAATACCTTTAAAGTATTTTATAGTACATGCTGAAAGCAAATTTAAATATGCAGGCTTACCAGTGCATGTATACATATATTATATTCACATATTCACACTAGTTAGAGGTGGAAACATGATGAAATCGCAGCAGTTCTAAAGAGCATGAACGTAAATGTGAAATTTGCAC
>OMNN01100686.1:2592-14039 GCA_900302755.1 Chromis chromis | reverse complement strand
CTGCATGTTGTAGAGGTTTCCCTCTTCCAACACACTTGATTCAAATGATCAGCTCATCATCAAGCTCTGCAGAAGCCTGATAACAATCCTGATCATTTGAATCAGGTGTGTTGGAAGAGGGAGACATCTAAAACATGCAGGATAGTGGCCCTTGAGGACCGGAGTTGCCCATCCCTGCCTTAGATAAAGGAAGGCCAGCACTAATCAATAAAGTTTTAAAATAAACTGTCAAGTATTTAGTAAAAGCTGGAAATAAAAGTGAAGCTCTTTCCTCCAATTATTGTTCATGTTGTTTGTTGTTGTCATTGCAGTGTTGAACCAGCTGGAGGAGCTGCTGAGTGACATGAAGGCCGACGTAACTCGGCTACCGGCCACGCTGTCCAGAGTCCCACCCATCGCCGCCCGGCTGCAGATGTCCGAGAGGAGCATCCTCAGCCGACTGGCCAGCAAGGGCACGGAAACGCACACGCCCCCGGTCAGCATTCTGCTTTGAAACACACACACACACACACACACACACACACACACACACACCCTTAATCGCACATACAAACAGAAACACTCACAAGTTGAAACCTGCTCCAGCTGCCTGTGCACTGACTGAAAAGTAATAGATGGAGGGCATCCAGTGAAAATACAGAGCCTATTATCTTGTCACCCACCTGGGCCTTTTCACTCCCCAACTGCTTAGTCAGCATATTTCTTTGTCGGCTTACATAAGTCAAAAAGGGTTCATGTGATTTTTCTTATTCCTACATCTTCCAATTTTTTCACTCTACCCGTGCATACTTCCTTTCTTCGTGCAGCCCATACCTCCAGGACCCTACGCCACCCCTCAGAACTACGGAGCCCCCTTCACCCCCGCCCCCCCGAGCGCCCTACACCTGGGAGGGGCCAACTACAGTCAGATGCCGCCCGGATCCTTCATATCAGGTCAGTGTTTGAAGCTCCAGTGACGCTGCCATCCTTTTGTTACAGTAAATGATTGTGCTGTCGGGAGTTGGGAGTGCATATTTGGTCTGAAGCACCAGGAGAAGATAGAAAGTGTGTGGAAAAAAAATGATTTGACATTTCAGCTACTTGAGTGCAGTATAAGGAGGAATTTGGGGACTAGCAAGGCAGTAAAAATGCTCTGTCACTGAGCCATGGAAAATGCACATTTGTGGACGTGTGAAGGAAAAAACAGGTGAGTGAGTTATAAACAGTAATCACAAACATCAAAAGGTATTAGGGCTTCGATAATTATAGCATTCAAGATAATTTACAGAGGAAGAATACCTGTTTGTTTGATCTGGCTGACACTTGGCAAGCTGATGATTTAAGCCAGATTTCTGCCTCTTTGCCAAGGTGTTGTTGCAATCTCACTGTAGCCGCCTCTGGCACAGGAACTGATTTATATCTCAGCACGGAATTAAAGGTAGTGATTGTCATAACACAACTGCAACAGCAGCTCATTTAGGAAATGTTGCACATTAATTCTATACCTAAAGAGGTCCTGTTTATGTTCTTTACTTGTTGCTTGCTTGGAAATGGCTTTGCTAGCTCAAGCATTAACTTCAGATTTGTCATAATAATCTTGTTTAAAGCCGAAGTGTAGGGCTTTACATATACATAAATGTCTGTTACTTTCAAACCAGTTTGAGTTTGCACAATGCTGATTAATCCTGTCAGCACTAGGTAAATCTCTGTATTTTGCAGTATACTAGAGTTTTAAATCTAGTTTCTGTGGCGACATTCCCGCACTGGCTTACAGGTGGTAAAGTGTTTATGTGTTCACCAGCAATGATTGGTTAGCCAGAGCTGAAGCGTGGAGCAAAGAGAAGAGTAGGCTACAGCTGTGGATGCATATTGGGTAGGAACAGTAGCAACTAGGAGCAGAAACCCAGGAAGAGTTGACAGTGTTTGAGTAATGGCTCTCACTGTCAGAAGGGGGAGACAAAAGTCATGCGCTGCAGGTTTTGAAACAGTTGAGTAATGTCTTTTTATGGGTCTGCATCAGATCTGTTAAGTCTGAAAAAAGAACCCTGGTGATGTCATCAGGGTTATCTCTGCTTGGTGTTGAGATGACTTCTTTATAAATGGGACGCACTGCATTACAAACGGAGGTATTTGAAACTGGCAGGCATTTACCAGGCAGGAAGAGTTGCATCATGGGAAATGTAGGAGGTTTATGCAGCTTGGAGTAAAAGTCAGGATATTTTGGCCTCTGTTGCAGGAATTTTGACTTTTCTTATTTTAACGCATTTTATGCAAGGCTCCAGCCTTTGTGGAAATGCAAAACTAAATCGCCTTAGTGCTCCTTTAAATGTCCCCTATTGTGAAAATCAGTTGTTATTGTGTTTTGTGGTTATAAACCTGGAGGTGTATGAAGAAGTTTACTTCTGCTATTCCTCAATCCTCTCCACAACAAGGTAGCCTTCCAGCTTCACAAACAAGTAAGACATTTTTTCAGCTGCCACGTTCCACATGAGGAACCATCTGTTGTCTACCTTAAACTCTGTATTTTCTGCCTCCTCACTGCTTGCTACTTGCCTTGCAGTCCTCCAGGTTTCTGTACTTTCTAGAGCTGCTTCTGCTAACTCCAAACTGTCTCAGCCATGAGCAAAGCATGCAGAGTGAACACAAGAGCCTTCATGCACTCCCAGCACCTAAAAAACTGGAGACACTGTGGATTACTTTTATTACTGATGCCAGTATTGCCACAATAGGAAAATCTGTGTCAGCACAATTCTCGGCTAATGTGGCTAACGTTACCATAAGTTTTAATGGTATGCCCACTGGTCAGAGCTGTGTGGAAACTGTAGTGCTGAGAGACGTTCAGATATGGTGGAAACTCAAATCAGTAAACAAGGCTTGGCTGGGTTACTGTGTTTCCATGTCACCTGTTGGGCTTCATTACAACCAAAACTCAGTGTTTACATCTGTTTGCTTCTCTCCTGACTCTTTGCTCACATATACTGTGTTTTTGTAAAGCTGCTTTCTGCAGCCCATTAAAACTACATGTTAACCAGCAGTCACTTCATAGCCATTTTCAAGCTGCGGCTCTGCAGCGCTAAAGTACAGATTTATTACTGCAACGCTGTCTGACAAATTCACCATAGACATGAACTAAGAAAACAGTTGTGCTGTGAATATGGTGATGACATGTAAAGAGAGAGAAACTTAGAAGTGATAGAAAGTCCTGGTCTCACACACATATTCAAGTCTGTGTTAGCTGTCATGCAGTCAATTGTTTTGCTCCACACTGACAATCACAGCTGCAGAGAGAGTCTTCTTCCTGAAGGGGGCGGAGACAGCAGCAGCTCAGCTATATAGATAGAGAGTAAAGAGTTTTACACCAACATGACTTGACCTTTCACAAAAGAGAAATGAGTTCATCCTTACTGACAAGGACAAGATAATTTAGCACTTTTTGAAGTTGCTCCGTGTTGTTTTTTCAACTGTCTTCTCTGACATCAGAAACCTGTGTAAGAAAACACAAGCACGCATTCTCACCCATCACAGTTCTTGTGATCTATCTGTTTAATCTCTTTAGCCTCCAGTGTATTTAAATATTCAAGAGGGTGCAAATCAGCTCCAGCAGATTTAACCAGCCTCCACAACACCCTGATGGAGAAGCACATATCCAGCTTTAGAGATAAGGACTTGATTACTTGGCAACTTCCACTTATGATGGGGTAGAACCAGTCTAGAGTGGTGCTCCTATTTTTAAAGATATCATCTGAGGAATTCCATCTTTATATGGTTATGTTGTTGAAAAACATTCAGCAAAGAAAATGGGAAAAACATGTTCAGGCTTCATGAAAATGACTGTCTCTGGGAAATGGGTATTTTAGGATTTCTGTGCTCTGTACTTAGTTTTGTGATCAAAACCAGCATTATTTAAGTCTTCAGTTTCATTGTAATCCTTAAATGAGTGGCACATAGGACTACCGGATGGCTTCTAAAGCAGCATTGTTTAAAGCACTTTGAATAGACACTTCATCTCCCTGAGCAGCTTAAGTTGTGAAACCTTCAAATCCAGAAAGGAGTCCATATCGGAAAAAAAACATCTGCAGCAGAGTTTGTGATGTGGCTGCCAGATAGACACCTGAAATAGACATTACCAAAATCAAACACAAACGTGCTGCGCTGCTATATTAAGGCATTTTCATCTCTTAACATGTCTAACCTCAAAACCTCAATACTCTGCTCAGCAGTTACAGGATCTAATGACACATTGTGCAACGGTAAAGCAGTCTGGAGTGCTATCAGACCTGTCGGAGGGGTATTTTCTTTTTCAGGCATGTTTATTTTCTCTTGTGAAGTCCTATTGTGGCTCTCATTACTTACTGAGTTAAAAGGTTTGAAATTAGATTTTAAAGAAAGAAAAAAAAGTGTTTTGTTTTGGCCTCTTGTCCCACTTCTCTCGTCTGCAGTCTGTCAGAGCTCACTGGCAGTTTGTGAATTTATTTTCTCATAATTAGTCTGGTAACAGCATATGCTCTCCAGACGTCCTCTCTGCTCTGCATGTGTATTCGTGTTCGGAGATGTTTAGATAGCAGAGATGTGGCAGAGATAACTAGTAAAACCTGATATTCCCCAATAGCTTTGCCCTAAAAACCACAACACCCAGCTCTCTCAGTGCTGCCTCTCGCTCGGTGTATCTTGATTTTTGTAATTGTAGACTGAAACATCTGTCAAAAGCATTGCATTTTCGAGAGCCAGGGCCTATCTCTGAAAATGTCATTATGCTCAGCCTGTCTGAGTCTGGCCATGCCAAGAAAACATTCGGACTTTGTACCAAGGTATTTTGAGAGGGACAGAAACCGCAGCAGTTTGGTTGTGTAAACGTCGTGTTGTGACTTGTGAACTGGCAGAGGGCTGGGCCGAGCGCTGGCTGTTCAGAAATAGTTGCGCGTGAGCTGTGTTCCCTCCGTGGGTTTTTCGCTCACCGGATAGCCTCAACAGAAGGCAGCCGAGTCGAGCCATGTGCAAGTCTCCATACTCTGGCAGGGCACAAGCATGCAGCAAATGAGACCACATTTATGGTCTTGATTGGGGTCGTGCTGGTTCCTGACCTTATAAGATTCAGCCAGAGAAGGGGGAAAAAAAGCGAGGAGAAGAAATGGATGGAGTTAGAATAACACAATGCTCTGATTTTGTGACCTCTTAGCTTCCCTCCATTAACAGCACTTTCCTAAGAGAAGCTCCCACACTTGAGTACACAAAACATGTCCAAAAATATGCTCGTCTGCTGTGGCACTTTTGAACTACACATCTACTACTTTAGCTGCACTCTATGAACTCTGCTGAACAATGTAACAATGCACCAGACCCTCCGATGAAGAATTGTTGTGTGCTGTCTCACACGTGGCAATATCTCAGCATTTTGCACAATATCTTGAAATGCATTTTGGAAAACCTGTTTCTGCCATCAGGAAGCTACACATCTGCGCTAAAAGGAGTTCCACATTTTAGACAAAACTTTCATCTTTTAGGAGCGTAGAAATTAAAGAGATGGAATGAAGCACAAGCCCTCATGTCTGCAAGCACCTGCCATGCTGAAGTGTCCCTGAGCAGGACACTGAATCCCCCCCAGCCAGCTCCAGTAGCTCTCTTCTGACCTCTGACCTCCCTGCAGAGGAGGGAGGAAATCTAAAAGAGAAATCCCTTCGGGGACCAGTAAAGTGTCACATTATCCTGCTCCCCCTCTCCGAGTCTCCACTACAGTCTGCCGCTTGTCTGCCCCCACAGAAGCCGCCATCGCTGCTGGGGCCACCGGGGGAGCTGCAGGTGGAGCCACCGGAGGGTCAACCGCTGCCGGCGTTTGCCAGAAGACCAAGGAGCACGATGTGGTGCAGCGGCAGCGAGTGGTGGACCTGTGGAAGGACGGTAAGTCAGAGGGGGCCATTGGGCAGGAGCTGAGGATGCCCAAGTCCACGGTGCACAGCATCATCGTCAAGTACCGGCTCAGCAACACAGTGGAGAACCTGCCGCGCAACGGGCGACCAAAGAAACCCTGAGGGGGGGGGAGCAAGGAGACTCATGAGGGGATTGAAGAGAGGACAAAAAAAAAATCCTGGAATGTAACAAAAAAATGGAGACTGAAAAAAAAAAAAGGACAGTGCAATCTTGAAAAGAGACGAAAACCTGAATGCATGTGAAGGAACTCCAAAAAGGACTCAAGGACGGAGCACTTTGACACTGCTGGAATGTGAGGAATAAAAAGGGAGAGGAAAAGACTCGCTGGATGCACCGAATAAGGATGGGAGGCAACAAAAAAAAAAAGGAGAGGACATGTGAAATGTGAAACAGAAAGTAGAGGCGGCACTTTGATCCACAAAAGAAAGCAATCAACCGCAGAAAGAGCGGGGTCCAAAATAAAAAGGGAGAGGTGAAAAGCTGGGCCTGAGATCAAGCACTGATGATGCTTGGGGGGGTTGGGATGAGGCAGACAGAAACAACAGAGAGATTACTTATGTGAAAATGGTGCTACTGAAAAAAAAATCCAAAAATCTGACTTCTGAAGACAAATGGAGAAAGACAGTATGTTAATGCAATCAGGTGTTTAGGATGTCAGATATGAAGGCTGAGTCGAAGAAAACAATGTAACAAAGGAGGACTTTTTATACCTCCTTATACAGATTTCATAAGACTTCTTTTTCTGTTTCTCCCCGTGAGACAAAAAAGATTTCCCCTCAGATCAATTCTTCATCCGCCGGCTGACTGAACAAGCCTGTCCCCTCGATCTGACCCTGTACTCCCTCATTCCTCCACAGCCCTCCACTCCTCCGTATCTCTTTCTCAGTCTGCACACACACACACACACACACACATATATATATATATATACACACCGTGGACCTCACACACAACCTGAAAACCTGCAAAGAACTGAATTTATCTGCTGAGTTACAGGCAAATGAAGTCCTAACTTAAAATAGAGTGGGACAAGCTGGACCCAGATTATTTTGCAAAAAAAAAAAAAAAAGAAAAAAAGAAAAAAAAAGGGAAAGAAAGAAAGATGGGAAAAAAAGAGTTCTCTAAGTATAAAACTCTACTTCCCATGGACTCTCTAGCCCTAGCATTCCTGAGTCCAACCAAGCATAGAAGCAAGAACCATAGATATCAAAAAAACAACTGCCTTTGTCCAACAGTCAGTAGCAACATTGCTCTAACCCAATCTGATGGACTGCTATTAAGACATGTACTGTATTACAAAGCATATTTACTATTGCACCTTTTGTCATGGGGTGGGTGGGGGTCACTTAAAGGGGAATATCACTCTAATGAAGTATTTACATTTCCTGTTTTTAAGCCTCATCACAGCAAAAATCAGGATTTACGAGCAGCTCTTCCCCAAAGATCAAGACTGTAATCTGTCACTGAAAGAAAAAAAAGAGAGACTCACTTTGAAGCCCGAAGAGACTTTTTTTTTTGTTCCTCGAGCTTCTTTATTGTGACAGCGTGATTGATTCCATGGCGGAAAATGTCCCCTGATCCCTGAGAAAATAAAACACTCTGGACTGTGTCATGGTTTTTCCAGCTCGGTGTGTGTGCAGTAGAGCTGTACATCAATGTGACATCTCAGCCAGGAGGAACTCTTCGGCTTCGTTTGTGGAAGGAAGAAAAGTGAATTATCAATTACAGTCCAAACTCTTGTGGGATGTATTTGAAGCTAAAGCTGAGTGGTATTTCCCTTTAAGTTAAAGGACTTTAAGAGAACACAGAAGTGTAGTAGCAGTGTGGCCTGCAATGAGAATATGCTGTGTGTGTGTGAGAATGTGTTTTTGTGCATGGTAGTTTTGCCATTTTTATCAAAACTAGTTAAAACTTTGGATATTGGTGTCACTATGATACCAGAGGTTCTAAAACAAACCTTTCTGGACACTTTGCTTGCAGGAAAAGGTTTTTCTACAGAACACTTTTATCTATTTCACAAAATAAGCTCTCACATACTTGTTAACATGAAGCATTTTGTTTCAATAAAATGCTCTACAATAAGCTCAATTAAACCTTCAAGCTGCGCTTATTCATATTTTTATATTAACAGTGGATACAATGTTCATGTTTAATGTGAAAGGTGCTGCCTGTAGTGACAAAGCTGCAGAAACTGTCACCAAACTCTGCACTTCCTGTTAGATTGAGGTTTTAGGATCTTCTAGCTCGTTGTTTTGGTTTTACAGCCTGTAACTTTACTGTTCTGGTTCAGTCTCACTGCTCTCAGCATTATGTCTAGCTGCAGGCAGCTTTCTCTGGCAGCTGGGGAAGATGGTGGAGCACCAAAATAGAGCTAAAAATGAAGATTGTTACACTTACGGTCTCGCTGCTGTCTGCTGGATACGTATATGGACAGCTAGCATGGTAGCTAGCATGGTAGCTATATCAGCTTTTTAAGGGTATTACTTGTCAATGTTGCCCCCATGTGCTCAAAAACCAGTGCAGGTTTAATCCCTAAGTAAGCATTTTTTTCCAGTCAGTCATCATGACCTAGCACATTTTTCTCCTGCAGTATTCCACAATATATGCACATGCACACAGAAGAGCACCGACATGAATACAAATCTCTTAACACTCAAATCCTTAATCAATGATTTTGACTCCAACTGAAACATTTCCAACTTTCTCGGCCGATTGTGAAACTTAAGGATTTATGAAAGTCTTTTCTCAGTTGCACCGGCCCAACAGGCCCGGGCTTTCTTAGTTCCTGAAAAGTTGGCAGCACAGAGATACAAGGTAGTTCTTCATGGAAGGTTCTGGCACAAACGCACTCACGCGAAGCTTTTGAGTACGGTAGAAATGCCAAGATGGCAGCATTCGCTTCTATCAGATAGTAGGCAGGACCTACAGGGGAGAGACACAGACTGACATGTTGGCCAGGAATGTTTTTTATTGCCTTTCTGGACTTCAGGAGCTCCATCCAGCACAGTCCATAGTCGGAGGCCTTAGAGAGGAATAAAACATTTGAAGCTTAAGAATTCTCACGTGTCCTTTTGTGAGCTTTTAGGTTTATCATATGTTTTACTGTAACTACAAATATCACTGCCAACCTAATTTGGGACGAGAAAACGTTTATTTAACAGTGTCTGCTGCTACTGTAAAGCTTCAGGCAGACTAGTGTGAGCGAGAGAGTATGAAAAGAGGGGAAAGAGTAGGAGGAGTTTGGATGGACAGAGGTGAAGTATTACAGAGTGACTCTGGCAGCAGGGAGAACAGAAAGAATCTGTTATCTGGTGTAATACAAGTGCTTCCTTGAATTCCTTCTTCTGTTTTATCTGCATGGCTTCTTTACCTTATATGCCTTTTTGGTAGAGCCCAGCTGATGCTGTGGTTTTGTGAGGCCAGGATTGATATTTAAAGTCCTTTATTTTTGGATTCCATTCCCAGCTGATTTGCCAATACTTCCTGGCAGTTACTACAGTGAACTGCAGCTAATGGATGTGTTTACAGTGCAGCCAAACAAACCCACGTTTTAACCAAGAACTTGGTCAGTAATAAAACGGATCCACTCCCAGACGGTGCTGAAAATGACTGTTTTTGTTTTGTGAGACACTTTTTAGATGAAAAATTGCGGTTTGTGCTAAACTCAGTGGGAAGTAAGTTTCATTTGACTTCTTCACAGTAATAAACGCTGGCCTGTATTTCATCAGCTGGAAGTGTTTTTTGTGAAAGGGCACCAGCCAGCTCTGTTCGGTTACAGTTAGGGTGAAGAGGGTTGGCAGTTCTCAAAGAGATACGACAAAAAACGACAAAGCTGGATTTATCATGCAGTTTCACATGTAAATTCCTGATGCGGGGCTGCACGGTGGCTCAGTGGTTAGCAACGTCACCTCACAGCTAGAAGATCCCTGGTTCGCGTCCCGGTTAGGATGTCTGGGATCTTTCTGTGTGGAGTTTGCATGTTCTCCCTGTGCAGTGTGGGTTCTCACCAGGTTCTCCAGCTTCCTCCCACAGTCCAAAAACATGCTGAGGTTAATTGATGATTCTAAATTGTCCGTAGGTATGAATGAGAGTGTGCTTGGTTGTCTGTCTCTATGTGTAGCCCTGTGATAGACGGGTGACCTGTCCAGGGTGACACCTGCCTTCACCCTAAGTCGACTGGGATAGACTCCAGCCCCCTCGCGACCCTGCAGAGGATTAAGCGGTGTATAGATGATGGATGGATGGAATTCCTGATGCATAATTTGAATGCAGTGCTGCAGTGGCTAACTAAATACATTGAGTTACTAAACAAATGAAACAGTAGCAACAGCAGGGTTTGTTGTATCGATGTCTTGGTGGTTAAAAAGTGTGTTTTATTCTTCAAGTAAATGCATAACAGGCATTTCTGATATGCATCCCTCAGGTTTGTTTTTTAAAAACTTGAAAAACTTACACTTGTCAGCACATTCTGCTAGATGATCTTCTGTATCTGTAGTGAAATATCTCCTTTTTTCTCTTCAAGGACTATTTTTCTTTGTCTCTCTATTGCATGTTGCTCTCTTCTGCTTTTGTTACGCGCCCTCGATTTCTCCTGCTCTTTCACCCAGTCTTTACCTCGATTTGTTTTGCTTCTTATCAGATTTTTTTCTGCCTCACACACACACACACATGCTCACTGCCTCTCTCCATCTCCTGTGCTGGCCTCCACTGGCGAACTGCCATACGTTTTCCTATAAGTGGTCCCCACTGTGGTTTTAGACAGACACACGCACACACAAACACAGCTTCATCCCCCCCCCTTAAACATCTTCAGCTCAATACACTCCTTATCGCGTCTTTGATCTGCACGGGGGTGTTATGACAGTTTATCTTTCCCCGTGGCGCGAGTGAAAGCAGTGCGCTGGCTTTGTTTTGAAAGGAGCGCTAAACTCGCCGTTCCACTCCCCGAGTGATAGCGCACAAATGTGGGAAGCACAGATTCCCTCCGCTGGCCAGCTGTGCAGTCGTGCAGAAAGAAGTTCATTTTCCTGCATGTGGGTGTTTGTTTGTCTGCGTCCTCGTGTGCCTGAATGTGGATGAATGTGCTCATTGCTGGCCTCACTTTGTCCAGGTTCAAAGCTCTGGAATCTGAGGTTTTGTCATTATTGTAAACATGATACTGTATATGTAATATTATATATTGATGTACTGTATTATGCAAGTTTTCTCATTAAAAAGTATTATAAGGTAAACTTGGATGTTACTTTGACCACCGTGTTTAAAGTGGTTACTTGTCATTCATAGTAAATTATAGTTTTGGTTGAATTATCATCAGTTAGCAAAACCAAGATGAAAATTATTGACAGAGATATTTGTAGTGCTTGTACTTCAATTAAATTCAATTTTATTTAGCGCATATTTACAACATATGTCATCTCATAGCGGCTTAACATAGTAAGGAAGAACAGAAAATCCAACAATCCAAAGTTGCTTTTGGATTCCCTATGAGCAAGTAGTCAGCGACGGTGGGAAGGAACCAAAAAAACCCCTAGGATAGGGAGGGG
>OMNN01100682.1:0-18341 GCA_900302755.1 Chromis chromis | reverse complement strand
AAGGAGCAGTAAATGTAATTTTCGCACTTTTGCCAAAATTCAAACACCAGTTGAAAGGGACAAGATGTAAGTTAATAGAATTCACAAAAGTAAACTGCCATCACCAAAGTAGACAGATAAGTGAGATTTATTTGAACTTTACTTTAATTACTATGTTTTACAGTGTATATCCGGTGAGTTAGACTAGAATATACTAAAGTGCCCTAAATGATCTCTGATATACCGGATAAATAGCATCCTGATCTAACCTTGAAGAATCAGTCCGTGTCAGTTGTTTGTGCACACTGTAGACAGACATACCAGTGAGAGACAGCATGAGGAAAAACATATTTCATAAGACGAAAGCATGCGAGAGTTGCATCATGTGAAACTTGCTAGAGTTTTATTCTATAGAGTCCAAGTTGTGCAAAAAACCCCAACAGAAAACACATTGAACAAGAGCTGTGGTGAGTCAGTGGAGTGGATATGAATCACATTTACTTTGCAGCACTTTTAATACAGTCACATTTTAAAGAATAAGTGCTGAAATGAATAGGAATGAGCAGCAACATTCTGAGCTTAAATTCATGCATATCAGGTTTACAGCGAGCCATGGGTCTGGAGTTCAGTGCTTCTGTGGAGGTTTGGGAACCAGAGATTGTCTGGAGGTATCGCTGCAGGGCAGCTGCTTCAGTAGAATGATGGTTCTCAGTAAAAAGCTGTCTGGGCTTGTATTGTTTCTTAGAAGAAATGTTTTTTGTTTTTTTTAGAGAAGGCGGTTAACAAGATGTGCAGGTTCAACAATAATCCTTCCTTGCCCTTAGTTCACCCCGATGACCGCCTGCTTGTTCAATCTCTGGCAGAAACAGACGATTGAGAACGACTGTTTTTTTCTACGAGAAAAGACATTTTAGAAGTGCAATGTGAAAATTTTAAGTGATCTCTCTCGGCGTCATTTAAATGATGCATCAGTCAATTCAGCGCATTGTAGATTTGACTTAAAGCCACAGAGGTGTCTTGTAATAACTGCAGGGATTCTCATGTGCTGGTTTTGACAGACAGAACTTTGGCAGCAGCTTAGAGTAACTAAAGCACAGAAGACGGTAATCACACTTGTACAGGGAGATCATTATTTGCTGAGCCCGCTCAATTATTTGCAGGATTTCTTTAAAAGCCAAGGTCTGTAGGTCTCCGTTTCTTTTTTTGTTTTGAGTTACGCTGCTGTGTTCCTGACTGGGGCCTCGCACTGATACTATGAAGGCACAAAGTTGGAAGAAAAAGAAGGAAAGAGGACATTTCTGTTTAGCTTTTTCTTGAGTGTGGTGCATTAACCCACCAGTGGAGCCCCGGGGCAGAAATCAGTTGTTTGCCACGGCTGACCCACACGTTCAGTCCACTCCCTGTGCATTGTCTATGTACTCTGTCACACTGAAATACTCTTCCAATACGGTTCACGCAGGAGAATACACATGGCAGCTTAATTATATTTTGCCTTGAGGGTGAGAAACCGACCAATCCTCCCGTGTTGGAAAACTACCTGCCTCAAGGTTTGCTGTGTGTGAAATAGTTTGTGGTAATTTGATTAGACACAGTTATTCTGGAATACGGACTACATTAGCAAAATGTCCATCAATGCTTAATTACTTATTTAGGTCCAGGTAGCATTTGGCAGCAGGCTAACCAAGGAAGCCCATCTATCCCCAGCTACGCCTTCCAGCTCTTCGTGGGATAATCAAGAGTTTTCCCAAGACAGGTGCGACATCCATAATCTCTCTCCAGCATATTCTGGTCTTAAGGAGGCTTCCAACACCCCCTTAGTTGCCTCCTTTTAATGCAAATAAGCAGGAGTTTCATTCCAAGCTCCCCGACTCATTTTCTGGGCATTATCTAAGCACACTGACAGCCGGTGAGGTTTGAAACTTATATCGGCCATTAAACTGAGAACTCTTCATGCTCAGCTTCTTCTTCATCTGAACAGTTTGGTATAACATCTGCATTAATGCGGTCTCCTCAGAAACCCAACTAGTGATCTCACACTCCGTCTCACCCCAACTCACAAACAAGATCTCGGTATACCTGAACTCTCTCATTTGGAGGAGTGACCCCCATAATCCAAAGAGAGCAATCCACTGTTTTCCAGCAACATGCTCCAGCTTCTGGTTTGGAGACCTTTACTCCCTGGTGCTTCACACATGTCCAGAAACCATCCCAGGTCAAACGACTGTGCTAAAAATCCAAAATCGTACCTGATTTAAATCTTGTTGTCATCCCTCTAGCATTAGTCTCCGCGTGCAGTGATACTTGCAATGCTTGTCGCACTTCCTGGAAGTCATGTGTACCATAAGCATGTCAAACACCATCTAAATGATCAGCGAATCTCCTAAACTTTGTCAAAATAGCGAAAGTTCAGCTGGAATTTCTTTTTGGGCATAGGGAAGAAGTCACAAAGAGCCAGCTCAAGCGACTTGGGTGGGTAAGGAGTGATGATTGTGTTGTTGTGGCCAGGTTAGATTAGATGATTAGATTAGATTAGATTAGATTCGACTTTATTAATCCCTCAGCGGGGAAATTTCCATGTTACAGCCGACCAAAAATTGTACACAAAATGTTGTGTACAATTTAGATGTAGACATTATTTATAGGGGCTGCACGGTCGCTCGGTTGTTAGCACCGTCGCCTAACCCTAACCCGGCCTGGGATCTTTCTGTGTGGAGTTTGTATGTTCTCCCTGTGCAGCGTGGGTTCTCACCAGGTTCTCCGTCTTCCTCCCACAGTCCAAAAACATGCTGAGGTTAATTGGTGATTCTAAATTGTCCGCAGGTGTGAATGAGAGTGTGCTTGGTTGTCTGTCTCTATGTGTAGCCCTGTGATAGACTGGTGACCTGTCCAGGGTGTCCCCTGCCTTTGCACAAGTCGGCTGGGATAGACTCCAGCCCTGTCGTGACCCTACAGAGGATTAAGCGGTGTATACATAATGGATGGATGGATGGATAATGCTTAAACTTAACCAAGTTTCTCACATGTAGTTATTCCAGTTAAAGTGTCAACTACAGTGTGATATTTTCCTCAATCTGAACCAAACAAAGAGTGAAAAATCGTAGAAAATGAAACTTAAGTCTAAGAAAAAAAGGGCCCAAATGGGGCACAAGCTTCTGGATAGAATAGATCTGTACTATCATTGTTAAACAACAACAAAAGGCAGTTTAGCAGCTCTTTCGATTAGCAGCGTACAACAAAAGAGCATGAAGCCGTTACAAAAAAATCGAATAAAGATAAAATAAAATAAAAAATAAGATTGCACTGAGTAAGCACAAGAATAAAGATAAAGCTCTGCAGCTGAATCGTGCCTCCATTGTCTCTTTACTTTCCTGCTACATCACAGTCTCACCTTTCTGTGGCGACATACGTCAGTTTCAAAGTGTAAATGAGGATGAAGTTTAGTTGTATAGAAACAATCAAGTCTCATCGACAGTAGGTGCGATCATGACCCCATGGGGTTAATCTGTTGTTGGAAATATGAACCGAAAGAAAGAAGAAAGAGCAGAAATCAGAGGCGCTTTTAGAAACACTGAAGCGTATCGTTTGGCTTTTTCTTGCAGCCGTGTATGTTTTCCTTCTGTAAAAACCCTGAGAAGATAATAACAGTCATAACAGATCGTCGTGGTCGAAGTTCACGTGTTCATACACCTGCAGTTGACATGAATCTGTGTGCAGGTTGAGCTTCGTGTTGCCGAGGGAAGGTGCAGAAAAACAAACCCGTCCTGCCGTCTAAGAGGTTGTTTCAACAATCCATACTTCCTGAGCTGAATGGTTATTTAAAGTGAAGTGTGTATTTAAGATTTCTGCTATGACAAAAGCATGATTTCTAAAGTGTACTTGGTTATTTATTATGTTTACCGGTGCAACTGTAGTGAGTCTACTGATGAGGCCTCACTCTGCCTGTCTGCTCTGCTTATGCTGCTGCTAAAGCAAGACAGCTACCAGCTAATCAGGCGGTGGAGAAGCTGTGGATGTATTCTGCACATTCAGAGTGTTGGGTGAGAAGGTGCATGACATTTTCAATTTGTATTCTGTGCCGAGATATGTTTTCGCTAGTCTGAGTGCTGTTTACATGCATGACGTGTTGTTTACCTGCTGCGCAAAACCCCAAATTCGGCTCGGCATTAGCAGCAGGTCTTGTTTTGGCAGCTGAGATCACTTTTTTTTTTTTTTAAACCTGCATTGTACAAATCTGTGCAAACTCCAAGCACAACCTGAAAAAGAGGCCTAATAAATGACTACAAATACATGCACATGAATCCAGGGTCTTTATTTCTGACTTGTGACTCCATTTATGAATTATTTCTCAGGTTCAAATCCTTACAGCTCCACAAAAAAAACACACACACACACACAAGAAGTGCCACTGTTGCACTTTCAGTAACTTCTCCGGCCAAATCTGGCAGGACTGATGCGCCGTGGAGCCCGCGAGATGTTTTACACCCCATAAATCCTGGACATTTTGGACAGTTAGCCCAAGACTGAATCCTGCAGGGAGGTGGGTAGAGATTTGTGTGTTGTGTTTCCTCACCCTGGGAGCCAGGAGACATGATAAATGGTCCCGCAAGAACAAACTGAGTCCAAATACATCAAAGGACTCGCTATCATGCGCACACAGACGCACACGTGCACCCAGATCCAGCTGTGTGGGGGTTTATACCGCGAGGAAACAACAAAAGCCAGTCACGCCCCGAGCCCCCGGATGATGTGATTGACAGGCTCCGGTGTGACTGATAAAACTTTTAAACGCTCTTTTGGCATCATCAACAAAACCAGCCATTTGGTTCACGAGACATGTCTTTTAACAGTCTCCGATTTGATTGATGAACCTGCAGCCGGCTCGCTTCGCCGCTGCTCACTCGTCCATATTACTATCAATCTCAATAGCAGACGATTGTTAAGATAGCCGCTGTCAGCTGCAGGACTTCAGTGGAATTAACTGAAGGGAAACATTAAGCCCCCGGTTAATGGATCAGCGCCTGAAATTACACATCTTTTATTTTCCCGCCCGTGATGTATGTAAACATGCAAATGCGAAACCTCCTGCGGTGGAGCATCGGTGGCCGCATGCAGACGGGGTTTCTCGGCTCGCATGCATGATTGAAGCGACTCTGACACGGAAATGCAATCTGTTAACACCGCCTGGTAGCGAACCGCCGTCGCACAAAAGGAGAATCAACAGACAAAAGCGTTTTAACAAATCAAAATATGGAAAATTACAAATTTTTCTGCGATTCTGTCTCGCCGGGATAAAATATAGATTTGGTGGCGCGGCGGGCGAGGATTGAACGATGCAATTTTGCTTCTCTGCTCTTGTAATTGAGGGGTTTTGTTTAGTTCGGGGTTTGTTCTTCTTTCCCTGTGTTTTGCAGATAAAATGCTGCGTGTTACAATGAATCTAATAAAAAAAAAAGCAGCCACGAAACAAAAATATTAAACGGATGAGTCAATTAGAAAACAGTAGTGGCTTGCAGCATATCTGTATTTCACACCAAAACACGCTGCCTTTCCTTTTACTCCCGCTATTCTTTCATACGCGAAGCTCTCGGGGCGCTAAAGACGTCTAAAAGTTGTCATTATTATTTAATTCTAAAAAAACGTATACCATATTCCCCCCCGCTGTGCACATTCCAGATAAACAGATAAAACAGCGAGCGCTCGCTAATGAACACGCGGCGGTTTAAAGATGCTAAAAATACACCTGTTTTGTGAGACTGCAGATTCTGATTTTTTTTTTCCCCGCTAATTGAGACCCAGTAGATCTGCCCTATTTGCCCAAATGAAGGCTGCAGACTTCCGACTCCACCGGAAGTGACAAACTGGTGCATCAAGGGGGGGGAAATACTAATTACCTCGAGCGGTTATCGGAGTTTCTGTCATCCCTTTGGGTTTTCGCGGAGCGGCCGAGGGGATAAACATGAGAGTGGATTTTACTGATGCAGCATTAGTGACGTCTGGGAAGCTAAAATCAGGAAGTGGAGCTTTATTGTGCAAAAAAGATCAATTAAAAATCCTGATAAATGCATAGAGTATGTATTGGCAAACGTTCCTGTGTTATTTATTCACATATTCCCTTTGATTTTTATCCTTTACCACATGTTGGGTTGATTTAATTTCACTAATGTTCCACTAAATTGAACATTTTGCATTGTGTCTACAGTCTTTTGCATTAAGCTCTTATTGTTAGCATGTGCTCATGATATTATGTGTCTTGACCCACAGTCGTGACTTCTCTGCAATCAAAAAGTGCACCTGCTGCCATTAAATCTACTTTATTCTTGTTTATTTCATTAAAGGACTTCATGAATTTAAAATAAAGACTTGATGGATGTCTTGGTCAACAGTGCAGCAGCTTAGATCTGCACAAAAACAACATGTAAGATGGTTTATGACGTCTAATTACAGGGTTTTAAGGAGTGTAGTGGGGCTAAAAGCGTTCCTACAGTTACAAAATTAACATAAATGCAGGTTAATGACAAGAGTTTCAAGCATAAACACTGTTAGGAGTGGAAAACATACTGCAGATGTGTTGTACATACGTCTACTGGAGTGCATCATGCGGGATTGCTTGTTGTTTCTGTGCACAGCCCCGTTCAGTGTGTTATCCTGACATGTACTGGATGTACACCACACTCACCACACCGCTGCCCTCTGGCCCATGTAATCACTACATCTTATCTGTGGCCATGCTCCGCGTGTCGACCGCTGTGTTTGTTCGGTGGCAGCCTCATGTTGCCAGCTGTGAGGAGTCCTAAAGCTTCGCAGAGGGCCCGGTTCTGATGGTAATATGGACGAGCACGATGTAAACAAAAACCAGTTGTATGTGTGAGCCTCGGGAAGATGAGACTCAAAGCAAACAAGAGATCGACACCTAGAAGCCGCTTTTGCACATTCCTGTTTGCATTTATACCACATTTAAAGCTCCAATATTGTGCTATTTTACAGCAAATTACTAAATTAAATGTCCCCAAAATGCTTAATATACAGCAAAGATGGTCCATTTCACAAAAAAAATATAATTCCCCATTTTAGTCCTGTTCCAAATGGGCTGTTTTAGTGTCTGTAGCTTTAAATTCAGCTGAGCTACTGCTGTCTCCACCCCCTTCAGGAAGAAGACTCTCTCTGCGACTGTTATTTACAGCTTAGAGCCAAACAGTTGACCACAGTAGCAGACACCAGGACTTCCTGATGCATCTAACTTTCTCTTGAGCGTTGAACCATTGCTTTTTAATTCATGCAATCGGTACTTTCGCTGCAGAGAGGCAGCTCGGAAATGGTTCCGAAGTGTCTGCTGGTTAACAGGTAGACTTAAAAGGCTACGTTTCAGTCACTATTTCATCCTCGTTCTGCTGTCTGACAACAGAAACAGAAAAATATGCAAGTAAAAACAGCTTTATTGTGAATTCATCTGTATTAAATGCAGTTTATGAGAGCACAGAGAGCAGGAGAGAAGCTAACATAATGTAAACATGAAAACACAGTAACCCACTCAGTCCTTGTTTACTGGTTTACATTAAAGTTTCCACAGAGCTCTGTTAGGAGTGGATAACATACTGCAGATGCGTTGTACATACGGTCTGTGGATGGACCATCAAAGCTAACGTTAGCCACATTACCTGCACATCATGCTAACACTAAGGATTCATCTGTTGTTATAGTGACTTTGCCATTAATAACACCAGTAATCCACTGGGTGTCCAGTTCCTCAGATGCTGTCAGTGCATGAAGACTCTTGTGTTCACTCTTGCAGCCAACAGCAGAACATTTGGTGAGTTTTGTTTTGTGGTTCAGACATTTTAGTGTTTAGCAAAAGCAGCTGTAGAAAGTAAATAAACCAGGTGGACTGAGAGGCAGCTGCTCATTCTGATTGGTTCACCTGGAAGCAGTGAGGGGGCGGAGCTATACAGAGCTGGATGACTATTGGTTCCTTGGTTGGAAACTCTCACTGTTGTCGTATCATTACAGGTTTTATTTTACACCTTCAAGTTTATAACAACAATGAAAATGGATTTCCAGCATATGGAACCTTTAACGACCGGAGAATTTTATACAAAGCAGACCAATAAAAGATTAATAAGACAACTGTCACACCATCACATCTCCTCTTATACAACAACAACAACCATGAATGCTGGTTAATGGCGGCCGTATGTGGCCTCTGCTATGTCACGGTGGCAGTTTGCAATCAAAGAAAATCAGATTCTAACAGCTGCTGTTTATATCAAAACACCATCGCTGGGACAATTCTAGCCCTCATAGACAGCAGATTCATTTCAGTGACCTTGGGGTGCTCATACTGCTCCAATTTTCACTGAGAAAACAATCAGAAAAACAGCGCGAGTGCATACAAATGGTGACTTTAGGCGAGGCGATGCTACAGTTGTGTGCTTTGTTTACGCTCCAACTATTAAAAGTGTTGATCTGTTCGGGGGGAAGGCTGCAATACAAGATGTACAGATTCAGTGTTACCCTCTGCACTCTACTGTAAGTTTTCATCCCTGTGTGTTTGCTCTACTAATGCATGAGTGTGCATGAGCAGAGTGCAGATGTGCAGGGGGGTTGGGGAGGGTGGAAACAGGGACAGATGTGCAAAACCGAAGACCTCCATTCAGTGTGATCGGACTCCGGCTCTGCTGAGGCAAGTGGCCGCTCATGCTAAGCCTCTTAGCGCTGATTCAAATGACACTGGGCAAGAGCTTCTGGCCCGCGTCACACCGACATGTGCTTTTGTGTGTGTGCGCACGTACATCTGTTTAGCCCGCGCACGCACGCCCCTGCGAAAGCAATCACGGTAAAAACAGGAAAGACCGCGGCCGCGCACGCTGATGCAAAGTGTGCGTACAGTCCAGGTCATTCCCAGGCATTAGCAGGAGTATGGATGTAGGACATTATCAAGCATGACTGTACATCCTCCCGTATCAGCGCAATATGCTGGAAACAGATGCTTGTGATCAGGTAAGATGGAGCAGATCAGAATGTGATCTGACATCAGCTATTAATGGTTTGCTAATATGGATTAATAGCAGGGAGGGAGGGGAGATCCAGGAGATGCAGTTTACAGTATGTGGATTTAGATGGGTTGATATAGTTATATAAGTCATGTATAATTCAAATGATGAGTGCAAGCCCTTAGAAACTACTTTAGGAATCAATGTGGAAGCAGCATGTTGGATCTGTAAGATAACACGGGATGAGCATGGAATATTAAATCCCCCAAAGGCAAAAAGAGAGAAATGTACGAGGAACATCGAGTTCAATGAACGTTTATTTCTATTCTATGACTATTAACCCTCTGAACTGGAAAAGCATGTTATCTTTACAAAGAAAAAATCACCAAAATGAAAGATGTCAGAGCCAGAAACTGGGAAAGTAGAAACAGATTTTCAACTTTCTGATGGTCCTTGAACGTAAAATCAACCAAACCTTAGCTTAAAATAGTGGCGTTTCATCAAAATCGCTTTACTCTACATGTGTTGTTTAAAAAATCAGCAAAAATAAACCGTTTATAATAAATAAATTCTATAAAAAACATAAAATTCTGCTTTCCTCACTGCAACCAGAGAGCTACTACTGATTCTGCTGCACCCAACAGCCACATGTCAAAAATTCGGCAACTTTTCGGATGAACTGCAGGCTGTGCAGATAGAAGACAAGTATGGAAACAAATGCACATGTTGATCTAGATTTTAGATTTTTTTGTAAAATAAATAATCGAAGAAATTCAATTTATTTATTTATTTTTTTTACATTTTTTCTGATTTATGGTATTCGTTCTGTCTACTTCTAGCCATTGCTGTGCACGACTTTATACTGAGGTGTAAAATGGGCCCAAAGTGAGGAAAAATTTCAGTTATTTCAGCAGTAATTTTGGTTAAATTTGTCGCCTATAATCAACAGTTACACAAAAACATCATCACCAGCACAAACACACAGCTACAGCGTGACCATCCGTGTGAGGGAGACGTGTTCGTTCGAGGCTATTCAGTCGCCAATTTGCTTCTCTTTGTCGGCCTCCTATTGTTCGCCAGGCCCTCTCCGACCGAGCCCCCTTCAGCTGCACTTGTCTGCTCGGCCTCCTTAACAAACTTTTCACTTATTTATTTATTCCTTTGGCTTCTGCCGACAGCAAACCGCCCGTGAGCCCCTCTAACCTGACAGCGCAGAGGGACGGATAACAAGGAGGAAAAAAAAACAACGAGGCACAGCGAATGAAACGGGAGAAATGTAATCAGCCCTCTGTGTTGCTGATTCATGTCTAAAAACGCTGTATGTGTCGACTACAACTGGCTGATCAACAACTTATCAAAAAGTTATGAGCAATTAATTTGGATTTCGTGATCTAATTAGAAAAATGGTGCAAGTGAAGGGCTGAGATGAAGTGTTCAAATTGTTTTTGTCAGTCTGACCAACAATTACAAACTGGAACCTGTGAAAATGAGTTTTTATGCCTGGTAATGACTCAAATAATTGATTATCTAACTTTATTTTTAATAAGCCTGGGAAAGTTAAGCATCAGTGGAAGTGAAATAATAAAAAAATGGATTATGGCAACGATACAAAACACCATTACTGGCTAAAATGACACACTTATAATCACTGATAACAAATATTCTAATATCCATGTCTGGATTCTGCCGTGCTCTGGCTCAAAAATTGCTCGACTACAATTTATGAACTCTCCTCATTGTAGTCTGGCTCGCCTCATTTTGTCTGACAATTGCTGAGAAAAGAGCATTTGAAGTGGCCTGCATTATACATGCAGAGAACTGACAGTTGCCTCCTTCGCCTGAGACATCAACATGAATCCTCCCCACACTTGATGGACAAGCGAACCACTCACTGGGTTTTTCTTCCGACTCTCAAATTGGGCGAATGTGGCAGCTGCTCGGGAAGAAATGGAAGATATTTTTCTGCTAACCGAACCACCAAAGTCAGTCCTTGGATACATCCTGTGTTAGAAGCAGTCTGTGCATTTGCAGAATCAGGCTCTAAAGCTATGCCCTAGATTCTAGGGCATAACACCTGATTTGAATATTTGTTTGAGAAATTTGCAACTCAGAATAAGGAACAAATGCTTTTTTTGTGGTTTTGTGAAGCAACACGAAGAAGCAGCTTGTAATTGTGGGAATATAGTGTATGAATAATGTTTTCCAAGCATTTTGGGTCTGTGAGATAACACGGGATGAGAATAATTATCAAATTCTCCAAAGGCAAGGAGAAATGCACGAGGTACATCGAGTCCAATGACCATTTATTCCCATTTTTTTTAATTTTTTTTAATCCTTTGAATCAAAAAAACTTGCCAGCAGATTGGAAATACATGTTATCTTTGCAAAAAATCACCAAAAAGGGCAGAGATGTCAGAGCCAGAAATTCACTTATTTTTAACTTTCTGATTCTCCTTGAATGTAAAATGAACCAAACCTGAGCTTAAAATAGTAGCATTACATCATTATCACTTTATTCTATGTGTGTCATTTGAAAATTCGCTAAAAATTATACATTTACACTAAACAGATTCTGTCAAAAACAAAATATTCTGTGTACTTTACTGCAACCAAGAAGCCATTAATGACTCAGCTGTGACCAACAGTCACATGACTAAAATTCTGGAAATCTTTGGCTGAACTGCAGGCTGTGCAGATAGGAGACATGTATGGAGTAAATAGTGGCATTTCAGCAAAATCGCTTTAGTCTACATGTGTCATTTAAAACTCTGGTTAAAATAAATAATTTATACTAAACAAATTGTAGCAAAAACTAAAAAATTATATGCACTTCACTGTAATCACAGAGCTATCAGTGACTCAGCTGCAGCCAACAGTGATTTGACAAAAATTCTGAGATTTGTCAGCTGAACTGCAGGCTGTGCAGATAGGAGACGTGTATAGAGTAATAGTGGCATTTCATCCAAATCGCTTTATTCTACATTGTGTCACTTAAAAATTCAGTAAAAATGAACTGTTTATCCTAAAAAAATTCTGGCAAACATAAAAAATTATGTGCACTTCACTGCAACCACAAAGATATTAGTGACTCAGCTGCAGCCAACAGTGACTTGACAAAAATTCAGGGATTTTTCAGCTGAACTGCAGGCTGTGCAGATAGGAGACGTGTATGGAGCATTTTATCAAAATCGCTTTATTCCACATGTGTCTTTTAAAAATTCTGTAAAAATAAATAGCTTAAACTAAACAAATTCTGTCAAAAAGAAAATATTTTGTGTATTTCACCGCAACCAAAAAGCCATTACTGACTCAGCTGTAACCAACAGTGACTTGACAAAAATTCAATGACTCGGTAAAAAATAAATCATTTATACTAAACAAACTCAGTAAAAAACAAAAACCAACAACATCAGTTTCTGGTTACATCCTGCATTCAAAATAAATAAAAAATAGGCCGTGCATTTGCAGAATCATGCTCTAAATCTAGGACATAACACCTGATTTAAATATTTGTTTGAGAAATAACAAATGCTTTATTGTGGGTGTGTAAGTTGCTTTTTTGAGGCGACACAAATGTAGAGTATAAATACTGTTTTTTTTTCATCTTTGTTTACCTATTTTAGGTTTCTACACTTAGACATTCCTATATATGTGGAAGATGGTGCACATGTAGTATTTCAGGTATGTATTATTCATTTTCCTTCCCTGTGTCTGTTCAGATGGGTTCTTGGTGCATCGTCTTGCCTCTCCTCTCTTGGGATTCAACAGCAGCACATTGTTCACTGCAGACTCCCTCCCTGCTTTATCCTGTCAGGCCGAAGCTTTACTCTGGCTGGCTGCGGGGACTCCTTCCCATTCTCCCTCGGCAAACACCGGGTTAGACTCATATCATGTTTCAAGCCATTACCAGCAAAGCCGAGCCCCGGGAAGGCAATGAGCGGAGAGCGACCGGGGGAACAGAAAGGAGCGAAGGGCCCGAGGAAGGGCCATCCATCACTCCCCGTCCGGCCCCGCGGCCCTCCTCGCTGCCTATCCACCGAAACGCTCACCAATAAGGACGGGATGGAGGGAGAAGCCCGCCACGCCCAGGTGGGGGGGGGTCAGAGGAGGCAGACGGAGGAGAGACAAGAATATAAAGATGAGCAGAGGGAGTGAGGGAGCTCGTCTGCTGGGCTTTATGTCATTAGAGCAACAGCTTCATCTCCCCGAGCAACAGGCGGACTGAATGTGGGGATGGTGTCAATGATGGAGAGAGCAAAGGACAGAATACAAAGACAAGACAAATAGAAGAGGCAGACCATTAGGCCTCGTGTCTGTCTGCCACACAAACCTGCTTCTTCACTCACAAATGCTAAAAGGAAAGCTAAAAATACGACCACAGTTTCAGCCGAATCAGATTTCCTCCACTAGTCAACACGTCATCCAGCTGATTGTTGTCTGCACGTCTGCGGCGAGGAACTAATTCAGCATGACTCCATGACACGATTTGAGGAAAACGTGACTCTGAGCCTTAAAAATTAAAAGTATCGTGAAGCCGGCTGCAGATTTACTGACTCCGGGGCAGCGTTCTTCTTGTAAACAAGATCGTTCACGATGTGATGGAATTGTGTACCGTCATTGTGTGCAATACTTTATTTTCACTTCATCATGTGCAATATTAACTTATTGTAATCAGCAATCAGTACTTAGTTTAAATAAATACTGTGCCTTTCTCTCTGCACATATCCCATATAATTGCACTCTGCACATTCTTTAATATAACCTGCACTAGATTTGTATATTGTTGTATATTGTTAAATGCATTTTTTTTTATTAGATTGTCTATTTTTTATCTTTTATTCTTTATTCTTCTGTATATGGCAACATTTTGTGTACAATTGTTTTGGTCGGCTGTAACATGGATATTTCCCCGCTGAGGGATTAATAAAGTCGAATCGAATCGAATCGAATCTTTAGTGTCTGTTCGGTTCTGTCATGTCTCCGTTGGGTCGTCTTGTGTCACTTTATTCTTGTTTTTTCAGTTTCTAGTGTCGTTTTCTGTGTTTTTAGTGTCATTATGTGTTTGTTTTAGTATTGTTTCCTGTCTCTGTGGTTCCTTTGTGTCTCCTTTTGGTCGTCAGTTGACATTTTGTGCTCATTTGTGTGTTTTTGTGGTAGTTTTCTGACACTTTTTGGTTGTTTTAAGTGTCTTTAGTGTTGTTTTGTCTGTTCGGTTCTGTCGTGTCTCCTTAGGGTCGTCTTGTGTCACTTAATTCTTGTTTTTTCAGTTTGTAGTGTTGTTTTTTGGTGTTTTTAGTGTCATTATGTGTGTGTTTTAGTATTGTTTCCTGTCTCTTTGGTTCTTTTGTGTCTCCTTTTGGTCGTCTGTTGATATTTTGTGCTCATTTGTATGTTTTTGTGGCAGTTTTCTGTGTTTTCTGACACTTTTTGGTTGTTTTTAGTGTCTTTAGTGTCGTTTTGTCTGTTCGGTTCTGTCGTGTCTCCTTAGGGTCGTCTTGTGTCACTTAATTCTTGTTTTTTCAGTTTGTAGTGTTGTTTTTTGGTGTTTTTAGTGTCATTATGTGTGTGTTTTAGTATTGTTTCCTGTCTCTTTGGATCCGTTGTGTCTCCTTTTGGTTGTCTGTTTACATTTTGTGTCTTTTTGTGGTAGTTTTGAATGTTTTTGTTGTCGTTTTGTGTCTGTTTGGTTCTGATGTGTGTCCTTATGGTCATCTTGTGTCATGTTGTTCTTGTTTTTTTCAGTTAGTAGTGTCGTTTTGTGTGTTTGTAGTGTCATTCTGTGTTTTTAGCATTGTTTCCTGTGTCTTTGGTTCTTTTGTGTCTCCTTTTGGTCGTCTGTTGATATTTTGTGCTCATTTGTGTGTTTTTGTGGTAGTTTTCTGTGTTTTCTGACACTTTTTGGTTGTTTTTAGTGTTTGTAGTGTAATTTTGTGTCTGTTTGCTTCTATTGTGTCTCCTTAGGGTCGTCTTGTGTCATGTTGTTCTTGTTTTTTCAGTTTTTAGTGTCATTCTGTGTTTTTAGTCGTCTGTTGACATTTTGTGTGTTTTTGTGGTCGTTTTCTGACACTTTGTGGTTGTTTTGCGTACTTTATTGCTCATTTGGAATGTTTTTAGCGTCGTCTCATGTCTCTTTGGTTGTCTTGTGTCCCCGTATGATCATGTTGTGTCCCTTTGTTCTTAGTGTTTGCTTTCAGTGTCCATTATTAACATACAGTACATCACTGTTGCTCTTCAGTTCTTGTATGAAAGGTCCAAATAAAGATTTTTATTAGAATTATAATTAATAAAATGTTGAAAGTGTTTCTCCTTCTTCTGTGCTAATAAATAAATGTTATATAATGTAGTAGATGTATATTAAAGGATAATTACACTGTATAAATATCAATGTGTAATGTATATGTAATAATGTTTTGTATGATATAATATAAAATAGTATAATATAATAATACAATATAAAATAGTTTGTATACATGAAAATAAATAAATATATTTTTCGTTTTTTATTTTTTATTTCATTTAAAACTGCTTTATGCAGGTTTTTACTTTGAAAAATGGCACCGGATCATCAGCAGGTTACGTCAGTAACTTGACGCCATTTTGCTCTAAAACCAAAAATTCTTCAGCGCCCAGTCCCGCCTTTCTGCCTCTGCTCAATAGTGATCTAGAGGAAGGCTGGCGGCGCGGCTCGCTGCCAAATACTGAGCCGTGTTTGTGTTGGCCTCTTGACGTCACGGACGGACCGTTAACGGCAGAGAAACACCGACACGGTTTCAGCTGAGATTTTACCTGCAACGACGTTTTAGACGAAGTTAATAAAACAGTCTCTGCATTGTAGTGTGGACGGCGACACGGCAGGCGGCGCTGTGGCGGGTATAAGGCGAAGGAGTGATCCTGAGTCAGATTTCACAGCGTTTAAATGTGTAATAAAGACGCGAAGCTGAATTACAGCTGATCTGGGGTCAGATTGTGTTGGCGGTGGAAAGGGCGTTTGATTTGGTGACAGAGACAGCCCCTTAAGGCGGTGCTACTCCCACCATTACACAGCAGTACACCCAAATGAGGCGACAGCGCCGCCCGCCCGGTGTACCTCGGTCTGTCAACCGATCTCACAATCTCTTATCAGAGCGGAGGAATTTCGGTAAAAATCCGCACAGTTCACCGCTGCATCGGTTCGTGGTAGCGGCGTAGCTTCAGCTGTGACGGCGGGACACCCTGGAAGATACGGAGACCTCTCCGGAGGATGACCGGCAGCGCGGACTGGAAGTGAACATCGTCGTGGCACGATGTGAGATGAACCGGGGCAAAGCAGCGAGCGAGGCCGGCGACATCATGCTGGTCCGGGGCTCGGTGAGTGCGGCGCCGCTCGGCTGTTAGCTCCGCCGGCTAATGTTGCTAGCAGGGCTGCTGCTCTGAGGACGGAGAAATGAAAAGTAGAGACGTGTTGCTCGGTAGTTTACCGCTGACAGCCCGGTTAGGTGGAAACCTGCCGGTTAATCCACCGGTTAACTGAACGTCACCCGTTTAAACTAGTAGCTCAGCTAGCTAACTAGTTGTTAGCTCAGTTTACGTTCAGTTAACGTTAATATTTACCACTGTGACGTCACACAGGGTCAGGCCTCAAATAATAATAATAATAATAATGATAATAATAAAATGACATTAAAATTAAATAATGATACTAGAAATAAAACACCATTAAATAAAATAAAAAATAATAATGATAAATTACATTAAAATAAAATCTCTCATTCCCTTCCACAATGGGATTCTATAGTTCCCTTTGTGGCCAGGTGTGAACGGTGCCAATGAGGGTCGTTAGGTCCTTTCCTTTTAATTCAATTAAATTTATTTGTATAGCCCAATATCACAACACAGTTGTCTCTCAGTGCTTTACAGCTCATTGAATTGATAAACAAACAAGAAATGCTGTAAGTAAACAAACAGTCTAATAAAGAGTCCAACAGTCGATGAGGCCAGTGGATCAGTCCGAGGCATCACCTGCCCTTTATGACCCTCCTTCTTCAGGACTTTACAATGGGGTTCGTTAGGGCCCTTTGTGGCAGCATCATGATGTGAAGCACGGTGGTGGCAGCATCATTTGCAAAAGAACACGTTTATATTTGTGGAACAGGGATGTCGATTGTAAAAACAATCGGTCCAAACTAATGATATTCTGTTGTGATTCTACTAAATTACATCATCTCTACTGTGTCGGTGCAGCATCATGGTGAAGCATGGTGGTGGCAGCATCATGACGTGAAGCATGGTGGTGGCAGCATCATAATGTGAAGCACGGTGGTGGCAGCATCATGATGTGAAGCACGGTGGTGGCAGCATCATGATGTGAAGCACGGTGGTGGCAGCATCATGATGTGAAGCACGGTGGTGGCAGCATCATGATGAAGCACGGTGGTGGCAGCATCATGATGTGAAGCACGGTGGTGGCAGCATCATGATGTGAAGCACGGTGGTGGCAGCATCATGATGTGAAGCACGGTGGTGGCAGCATCATGATGAAGCACGGTGGTGGCAGCATCATGATGTGAAGCATGGAGGTGGCAGCATCATGACGTGAAGCACGGTGGTGGCAGCATCATGATGTGGGGATGTTTCTCAGCAGCAGGTCCTGCAAGGCTTGTAGAGGTAGAGGGTACATGAGTCCAGCAGAGTCCAGATGAACCCTGGAGGACCTCCTGATCCAGTCTGATAGAGACCTGAGACCAGGAGAAGATCAGTTTCCATCCAGACGATGGTTTAAAGACAACAAGGTGGATGTTCTGGAGGCCGAGTCAGAGTCCAGACCTCAATCCAACTGAGGATTAGAGTCTGGACTAGAAAAGTTCTGGTCCCTCATGATCCCTGGACCCTGACAGTCTAACAGTTTTACAGAGAGTCTTTATCATGACACATTTATACGACTATCTAGTGAAGCAGTCTGGTTCTAAATGTCCAGGGTGAGGCCTCCAAACCCAGCAGGTCCCTGTGATCCGGCTCCTGGCCCCGGTAGAGAGGAAAGCCTCCCAGGCTCAGGGCGGGCGGCCATCTGCCTCCACCGGTCGGAGCGAGGGAGGAACGACGGGCGGCCGGCCGACTGGAGAGGCCTGAAACGGAAGATCAGAAGACAGGAAGCAGCAAAGCCAAGAAACCTGCAGGGAGGATGGAGCTCCGACGCCAGGAGAGAGAAGACTCAGAGATAATGACAGAGAGATGCATGGAGGGAACAACAACAACAACAACAACAACAACAACACAAACAGGAAGCAGAGGAAGAGAGAGACACTGGAAAATAACACATTTAAAAGCAGAAAGACGTTCAGCCAGAGTGACGAAAGGAAGAGGTTGGACTAAATAAAGATCTGACTGGCCTTTTGTGTG
>OMNN01100680.1:31296-89489 GCA_900302755.1 Chromis chromis | reverse complement strand
CCCCCACTGGCGCACCGCTACGGCTCGAGACGAATATTCGAATAGTCGTCATTAATTCGACCCGAATATTTGAAGGCCGGCAACTACTATTCGGAAGAGCCCTAATAATTAACAGTCTTGAAGAAAAGTGTGTGGGAAGTTCTTCATTTTTAAACACTAAGTTAAATATCACAAGTTTAATTTACCAATAAATTAATGGTAAATTCCTTTTGTTTCTGCTGCCACAGTGTAGGAAGTTGCCTGTGGATTCTAATCAAAGATACAGTTGGAATTAAACAACATGCATTGTTAAAATAGCGCATTATGATTTATGAATATGAATACTGATACAGGAGTCTGCAAGTCTCACAGATATTCACTAGAAAATGTAAGATTCATTACTTCAGCTGCAGAACATAAACCACACCAAACATGCAGAGACTACTAATCCAAAAATAAGAATTTCCACAGACAATTTTGTTAAAAGGATCTCTCGAGGGCTCCGCTCTGTATTCTTTGGCTGTATTTTGTTAGTCGAGTCTCTGCAGCACAAAGAGAATCACCAGAATTCATGCCTGTTTGGAACAGTATTGATCTCATCACCCTCACCGCCTCTCCAGAGTCTTTTGTGCTCAGGCTTGCTTATCCTTCACATTCTTTATAGCACAGGGAGATGAAAGCTGCAGATGTAAGTGTTAATTATTTGCCTACATGTAGTGAGTTCTAAGGGGACTGTGAGCTCAAGATTTTTCTGGTACTGGTTTATCCTCATATTTATTGCTGGCCAGCTTATGATACCAGGTTATTTACAGCTTCTGTGGGGTTGCAAGTTCTTTATTTGATAATTATCATATCCATAATGTGCAGTTGATACCTTTTCTTCAAACAGATAGGATAGGATTACTTAAAGGTTGTTATTCTTGAGAAAGATTTTTCACATTTTGCTGGTAGTTTAGTATATTTAGATAGCATGTGCCAGATTTATTGTTCCTCTGTCTGCACTGTGGGGTGGCTGTGGCTCAGGTGGTAGAGCGGGTTGTCCACTGATCGCAAGGTTGGCGGTTCGATCCCTGGCCCCTCCACATGCCGAAGTGTCCTTGGGCAAGACACTGAACCCAAAGTTGCTCCCAATGGCAGGCACCTTGCATGGAAGTCTGTCGCCATTGGTGTGTGAATGTGTGTGTGAATGGGTGAATGCAAAACACATTGTAAAGCGCTTTGAGTACCACTAAGGTAGAAAGGCGCCATGTAAATGCAGACCATTTACCATTTACCTTTGTCCTGTGTACAAGCACGAAGGAGCACAGAAACACTGGAATAATGTTGTACGGATTGGTCCGAGCCACTTTTTTTCCCCATTTACAGAGCCAAGGCTGTATACAAAAAAAGATTTTTTCATGCAGAATGCACGGATAGTGGACCATAAAAAGATCATCACTGAATATGACAAAAGGTGTATTGGATTAGGATTTACATTCTCCACCTTCCATGCTTTTAGCAGCATACTAGCAGCAGTGGCATCTAAGAAAATGAAATAGTACAAGTACAGGAAGCTATTTAACTGTATGACTGATAATGTATGGTGCTCAAGCTGAGACGAGTACTAAAGAGTAGTAATGGAGCTAATGCAGCTGCACATTGTATTTAAATAGGATGTGTTATTCACAAGGACACCTCAGTGTGCTTTACAATAAAAAGAACACTGCATAATTTCAATGTAGCATAAAGCAAATTAAAGACATTAAAGATGTTAAAGCAACCTCTTTTCACAGCCATCCACCCACGACTAAAATGCAAACAACAAACTGACGTTCACATTTTTATGCAACTCGTTGTAATCGGTCACTGTTGTATTTTTACACATAAAGATTTCCAAATTTGCATGAAGAATATAAATGTCTTCAGTGTTCAACATGTTGATCTGCAGTTTGTCCAGAATTAGATACAGCTGGGATCTCTGCAAGAATGTTGTATTTATTTGCTAAAAGATACGAAACGTGATGACCTTTGGGCCGTGGTGTGTAAGCAAACAAAACAAACTGGTGTTCTCAGGAGACATACACTGCTTCATTCATGTATTTAAGCTCTTCTGTTAATGCAAGATTAGCATTGTGCTCTTGAGTTGAAAAGGCAGGGCTCCATAAACCATGTGGGGGTGTGTGAGGCCAGCTACTCCTTATTTATCAGCAGTGACACTATCAGCGGTTCCTTGTGAAAAGAGAGCCAGTCATTCAGAACAGTGGGGCCACCTTGGCTGTCAAAGCAGGATTTAGGCTACATTTCCCATGGTTGCCATGACGACTGTGGGAAGTGATTATGAAGAGAGGGTTTCAGAGCAGTGCTGTCACACCAGTGGGTATTACCATAGTGGTTTGCACAGTGATCATCAGAGAATTACTGGCTCGTGATCAAACGATTTTTTTGTGATGTGTCCAATGAAATGCTGTGTTCTGTGATGGCAGAGATGTAGCACTGTTATTTCTGTGTCTGACTTAGTAGATTAATGTATCTTCTTTTCTCATTTCTTTCTAGGACAAAATGTGGTTAAATGGGACAGGAACGAGTAGACCGTGAGGATTCTCTAACCCTTGTCCCCGAGTCCCAGCCGTGTAAGAGGGTGTCGGACCTCACTGAGGCAATCCTGGGCCGTTGGCACTAAAATGTCCCTAAGTGGTGGCACTGCAGGCGGGAAAGGTGTGGACTCTAATGCGGTGGACACTTATGACAGCGGGGATGAGTGGGATATCGGTGTTGGAAATCTGATTATTGACCTTGACGCTGACTTAGAGAAGGACAAACTTGAGATGTCTGGCACCAAGGACGGCATGGCGGCACCACCCAGTGCAGTGGCAGCATTGCCTGACAACATCAGGTTTGTTAGTCCAGTGTCTGGCTCTCAAGGCAAGGAAAGCAAATCCAAATACAAGCGCAGTAAGAACTCTAAAGACAATAGTAGCAAAGCTTCAGCTGGAGATGGGGGTAAAAAAGAAACTACAGGACGGACTCAAGGGGAGCCAACAGGCACGGCAGCGAGTGCAGCAGCTGCTGGCAACAATTCCACCTCTGGGAAGAACATGGAAAAAGGGGGCAAAGCCTCCAGAGGTGTTCTCAGTGGTAAAAAAGAGAAAGAAGGGGCTAGTGGGAAAAGTAAGAAGGACAAAACAGATGGCGCCCCAGTCGTGGCAATAGGTGTCGCAGAGAAGGATGTTGTGTCTCAAGCCCAAGTTGCTTTGGGGAATAGTCGTAATGCGTCCTTTGAGAACACACAATCAACAGACTTGGCTGATGCCAATCAAATGGGGAATATTGCACTTGAACCTGTTGGGATAGTACCAGCACTGACCACAAAAACTGAACCAGAGGACGTGGAGAATGGTAATAGTGAATGCAAGACGTTAAAGAAGGTGAAAAATGAAAAGGTACGTTTATTTCCTTTTATTCTCTTTTGATGTTGCATGGTTTTGTTAGATGTTGTGTTACATTTTATTAGTTCACTGACTGGTCTGGGAATGTTTTCTTATATCTATTCCTGGTTTTATTTGGGGAGCTGCATTACTGTGACAACCTGTAGTTTACATCAAATCAATTAAGCAATCTGCAGCTTTAAATAGATTTGATATGTTATTTTGATTAAAAATCTTTTCCAAAAAAACTACCCACATGCAAACATTGTTCTGTATGCTAACTAGCTGAAAAATGTTCTAGTACTTACTTCTCGTTAAATTGTGCCCTGAATTTCTTCTTTTCAACAAAGTGTAGTTGTTGAATGTGTTAGCAACAAGAATAGCCACCTCAGTTATGGGTTTCTATTTTAGAAGAAGCGTCTTTGACACAAAAAAGGCTTTCATCCATTTAATTATCATGGTGTGAATTAATACAATAGACCCGAACGCTGTAGGCTTCTTGAAACCGTGCTTGTGATCGCCTGTTGCTGTTACAAACAGGCTTGGGGATGCTCTGCATTCCCTGAAGCAGTCTGACATGTGATGCATAAAAAAGACCTACTGCTGTTTTCTCTTTTATTACCACACGATGAATAAGGGCACCCTTGACGAATATGATGCTGAGACCAGCTACAGGAAATGGCCCACACAGTGCTGATGTTCTTTTCCCTTCGTGACAGCAGAGGCTTGATCCGTTTTAAAAGGATGCATAATCGTGTTTGTATTTTTAAAATTTCTTGTGCCATTTAAATTTGATTACTACCAACCAACATCAGCAATTAACCATGAAAGTGTTAAGTGTTTCACATGAGTCAGTAAAGCACTAATGGCAGGCTCGAATATAATAGACACTGTCAGCCATATACATCACATTACGCCTGTGAAGTTAAGTAAATGTCAAATCGTGTTCCACTTTTTTCTTCTTCACATAATTTCACTGCTGACATTGTCATACAAGAACAATATAAAGATCCGTGTAGCTATTCACCCACACTTATCTTGTTCACTCATAGAGTTGATCTATCACTGTGTCTATTGTATGCCTCATAGCAGCCTTTTCATGCTCTTGCGGTATAAAAGACAGCAGAGCAGGGAGGTGCTGAGGACTGTTTTTGTCTGTCATCGTGTTCCATTCTTAATCCCACAAGCCCCAGCAATGCCTGGTGGAGCAGTGTGTGGGGGAGGGAGCTGGTGCAAAGCACGCCTTCGTCGTTTTTCCTGCTGCTCTGAAAGTGGCATGGGGGATGGGCTGCGAGGAAGCCTGTTTGATTCCTTAAATCCAGGACACCCAGTCATGAACACAAGCTGTACAGCCTCCTTGGGCTCACTGCTATGAAAGGAAATTTCAGGAAAGTCTTTGTAATCATAATGTATTTAGAATGAAAAGGCTTTTGAGAGAGAACCACATGAATTGGTTGACAGCACTGAATAAAAGGAGCGAGGTCACAACTGCTTTCAAATAGCGAGCTGGTGAAATGTATCCTTGAAAACATGATGGCGACAAAAAGGATGTGATTGCACTGCACATCCATTTTGGCTTGAAAAGCAGTTTTTAGGTTAGCAACCCCAGTTAATGGAGGTGTAAAAAAATACATCAAAAGTGCATTTACCTCAAAAACATCAAAACCAAACAAGGTATGCATATACAGTGTATTTATAAATGACACATGAACATAATCTGTCATTTGTACCGTGTAAGCCAGTTTGTCATGCCTCCCTCAACATGGAGAAACCAATATTTCATGACATAATGAAAAGGGAAAAAGCAAGGTGAGTGCAGTAATAGCAGGAATGGATCTAAACCTAGTGTTGACACCACTGAGGTTTATGATAGCTACTTATACACATTTAAAAAACCACAGCCTTATGATTTTTGGAACAAGCAAAAGGCAAGGTTAGGAAACTGAAACCTCAAAAAATGAGTGGTGATAAATAGAGAACATGCTGCATGTAGTACGCTAACTGGATCCAAAAAGGGCTGCAGATATCGGTTATTTAGGTAATTGAATATCCTACTGATTAACACTGAATATTCAAGTAATTGCATAAGATCATATTTTTTATTTATAAACGAGCAATAGTTCATATATAAAGGAAAAAATAAGGCAGATCTTCTAAAATGAATAAATAACATTTTTATTGCTTGAATTGCACACCCCCATAACTAAACCAAATCCTTTACAGAGTTCAGACAAGATATCAGCTCTCTGGGCAAAGTGAGAGGAGATCCAGAAGCATATTTTGACAGGCAGAATGACAGGCTGCCAAAATATCCTCCACTGTTACTTTGAGGACATCCGTTGAAATGTGGTGGGGATACAAAGAAATGGCACAACATGTATGACAAAATATGTGACGTGAGCAGATAGATAATTAGACAGTGACTTTACTGCGTTAGACCAGACTGTATTAGGTTCGAGGGAAACCTTGTATTTAAATTATTGCTGGTAGCTGAAGCGCAAAATGTCTGTCCGTGCAGTGACTACGCTACAATGGCAAGAGTGTGAATGCTCAGCAGTGGTGTTTATACACACAATATGTAGATACGACCGTATGGAACTGAACACATAGTAAAATAACAACAACTACGTGTCCGTGGTGTCTGCAGTCGTCTATGTGCGGGTCTGCAAGTGGCTATAATCGAGGCTTAACACAGCTTCGATTAACTAGCTTAGCTCTAATTATGCTGCTTGCTGACAGAATCTAAAGGTTCCTGTACTTGGCAAGTGACTTGACTTTATCTCAGCTAGCAGTCATGTTTGATGAAGTTTGCTGTACTTAGTGATAATAATAGTAATATATTAATAATAAAAATAATAACACCGTTACAAAGTGCTTTAGCATCAAGCAAATTAGACAGATAATAAAAAAAAATCGAACAATTAAATAGGTTTGCAGACAGGCAACATTAACAAGATAAAATAGTTGGGTCAAGACAGCGTTTTTATATAACACGTCTAACACAACAGCCGCTGTACCAAAGTGCCCTCCAGTAAAAGGGATTATGACTGGCGTTACGAAAGTAACCTAACAAGACTTAACATTGCAGTTAAGACTGTATGGTTATATAAGGTGTGATTTTACCTAAGTAATTTACATTATTAGTGATTAAACACTACAAAATTACATAAAATACTACTTTACTCAACTATATTACAGGTTAAGGCTGAGATCCTCCAGAGTTATAACTTAACTAATGTAATAATATAGCTAGACACTATGGTATTATAAACTACACAGCCTAATCAAACTAATATAAATAGTCTGGGTAAAACCCTACAGTGGTATTTGAAGGAGATTAAACTGACCAGTTTAGAGCTAAATTATTATTATTTCTTTTTTTGTCACCTAGCAGTCATGTTTCTTTACTATAAATGTCACAACCTGCAGTTTCATCTGTGGCCACTATGCAAAAGTGGCAACTCAGCGCTGTTGAAGTGGATTTTTCTAGGCTGCTGCAAGCAACTGAGCTAAGTTTTGCAGCTATGTGGATGTCTTTTCATCACTGTAGACGAAACACTTAATGCTCACTATCTATTGGCTAGATGTTTGACTACGGACCTGACAGCCATCAGGCCTTAATGTCAGGATCAGACCGACTTGCTTCTAAGATGGTACAATTTCTGCACATTCCTCCTTCATTTCTTTCCTTTTTTCAAGCAACGTGCGTGGATTATATGATATATAATATGGGATATAACTGTACTATAAATGCGTCTCTATATTGTGTATATTATAATTAGTGAAAATAATGCAGCAAACAAAACAAAAACAAACCATTACTCTTGGGAAGCAAAAAAAGGATATTTGTCACCCTCATTACTCTGTAAGAACGAGCATAGTGTAATCCAAGCATTAATCAGTGTGTGTCTCACTAGCAATCTTCTTCTCTGTCGTAGAGGTGTAATAGCTTGACTACATTGTCTGTGTCCTAAGTTAAAGCTCCCCAAAGCACTGGCTCTCAGATCCTGAATAAATCATCTCTACTTCCTTCGTACAAGTGCTAACCACCTCTGAGTGTGTCTCACTCTCCCACCTCTCATTATACAAATCTAGAGGAGTGAGGCATTCGTCAGCTTCCTCGATGTGCCACTGGCCTTGATAAATGGAGTAGCTCTCATGGAAAATTACATTGGCAATGTTACTTTGAAAAGCGGGGAGAGAAAGGAAAAGGCTGCACTTGAATGAAAGAGCACAGCCACCGCTCTGCATTGCTGCTGATGTCCAGCTCGGGGAGAGGAGGGATCTCATGAGAGCTAGCTTGAGTTCTTTCTCTTTGCCTGTGCCTGACTGACTGTTGCTATTGTGTTACAGCTCTTTCCTTTTAAGTAGTGCCAGGGATTTTAAAGGCTGTGGAACAGAAGAGAGACTGTGACTTATTTTAAGAAGGGGTGCAAATTACAACAAGAAGCTCGCTACAAAGTGACGCTGTTAGATTACCTGTTCCTGTTCTGGTGAAACAAATTCTGTATAGATAAGCAATGATTAAACAACAGGATTAAAGACATTTGATTTCTTTCAAGTGCTCTTCTGTAGTAAGAAGTTCTTGTATGATTGGTCAAATATGGCAGATAGCGTTTACATCTGGCGCCAGCATGTGTCTTGAGCATTTAGATCTCAACAGATTTTGTACTCTCGGCAGACATTAGTAATGGAAGAAGCTGTCAATCAAAACTGGAAACCTGTGTGACCATGTCTGCAACTGACAGTTTGCACTAGTTGGTTAGCAGTGTGAAGGTGAATAAGAAGCCATGGATTAACTTCACTCTGGAGCTCGTTCTTTTCTCCTTTTTTTTTTTCTCTCTAGAGCTATTTTTAATGCGCATAACTGAGTGCAGCACTACGAATGCCTTCCAGGAGCTGTAAACACTTTGATTTGCAATGCGGTCAGACGACGAATCTTGCAAACAAGTTCTTTTTCAGCACAGCTCAACTCAGACACATATCAAGGGAGCCATTTTATCTGTGTTTCATTGTTGGGCTTAACAATATGGTTGAAGTCAATACGACGATAGAATATGAAAGTATTTTTCGAGTACTGTTTAGAGGGAAGTGCATGCAATAACACTTAAACAACATCAAATTTATATTCAACATAATGATTACTGAAGAGTTAGTTCGTTTTTAATCACAGCCTGCTGGGAGTCTTACACTTGCTGCAGAGTAGTAAACACAACATTTTCAAATGATCAATGTTTGAATCCACAGAAAGTTTAATAGGGTGTAGTTTAGTATATTGAATTATCTCCTGCTCTGGTTCATTGTTGCTGTGATTTCTGCGTTGTTGCCTCCGCCTGTTTGAAGCATTCACCCTCAGGGAGTCCCGCACTACTACAGGAAGAAAACATTTGACACTAATTGTTTTCCACGTCTGCCATTAGCTGCTGCTTTCACAATAATATGAAATGCTTTGAGCTTGTAGGCAAAACATCAGACTACATAAAGCATCAAAGTCAAGGATGTCTATCATGGACATGTTGACTGTTGAGGTCTTTTTAATTAGCAAGCAGGTGTTGGGGAATGAATATAAAAAATGTCATTGTGATAATATTGACATTGTTGCGTCTTTTATATTTTCATGAAATGTGAACGCCCATGTACGGGGGAAACTCCTTTTTTGCAGCAGACTATGAAGCATACCATGCATACCGCACATCTTAAAGGTTTACTGTGTCCTGTCCCTTGCTGGCATGCCAGTACAAATGAAAACAGCATCAGTGCAAATCAAAATGGCTCATGCAGTCACGTGATGGGAAAAGAATAAACACAGATATTTTCAAATGTCACAATTTAATAGCAGTTACATACAGTGATGAAGTGCTTAAGACAGGTTAGTTGATATTTTAACCTCACAACCCACCACAAATCTATCTAATTTAAAACTATAAATCCATATTTAACACCTGTTTGTATTGTAATGTTTTCTCAAATATGCTCACTATGTAGAAGAGTGGAGGCTTATCAGATTAACACAACCAACCGCAGTTAATAGTGGATCGATGCTGAAATGCAAATAGGTTTGAAATATTTCCATCTCAAGCTGCCATAAAACTTCCACACAGCTTCCAAGATAAGTTGGCTCTCTCTTCTCACTTCATACAAATCCAGAATTGCTGCCAAATTTCAGAAATGTCAGTGTTTTTAACATCCAACGTGTTTGCACGTTCTTGTTTGTCCTTGAAAATTAAACAAATTTACATTTTGCACATCTGCACCTTAAGAAACAGTTGCGTAAAAACGTACAAATTATCTGTTAGTAGGGATGGGAATCGAAAACCGGTTCTTGTTGAGAACCGGTTCCCAGTGTTTCAGTTCCTTGGAATCGTTTGCCAATTTTGCAAACGATTTCCTTATTGATTCCAGTGGGTACAACGTCATTCACCAGTGCAAACAGCAGGAAACATGGCGCCCAAGCAGCACAAACGCTCGAAAGTTTGGCTACATTTCACGAGAAAGGATGACAACAGGGCAACTTGCAATATTTACAAAGTAGATATTTCGTCAAAGGGAGGAAATACTACCAATATGCAGAAACATTTGCACACTCAGCATGCGATAACTTTGAAAGAATGTTGCGTTTTCGATCCGCTCCGGAGTGAATCTTAACCCAGCAGCAGCAGCAACGTTAGCACGTCCTCTGCTGTGCAAATGAGAATCGGTAAAGAATCGAATCGTTAAATCGTCAATTCCTATCCCTATCTGTTAGGTTGAATTAATTAACTTTTTTTTTTTTTTTTTTTTTTTTTCAAGATTTATTTTTGGCCTTTTATGGCTTTATTAGATAGGACAGTGGATAGAATCAGAAATGGGAGAGAGTGGGGAAGGACATGCGGTAAACGCCCGAGGTCGGATTTGAACCCGGGACAGCCGCTACGCCTTAGCACTTGGGTCACGCGACATAACCATTAGGCTATCGGGGCGCCCTGAATTAATTAACTTTTATTATTCAGTATAAAAGGTTTTACCTCAAAAACCTCCTTCCAGTAGTTCCATCATCTCGTGTCTACCTCAGGCTTAGACCAGTACTTCTATGCTTCACTCAATTTCAGTGTTGCAAACAGTTCAGATTCACATTCCTGTATAGATGACTCACCAACTTTAATCCTAGAAAACTATATCAGAGAATTGTTACAGCATAAGCCACTGTTATACGAGATTCCTCAGCCCACACCAAACCGCAGATTCACATATTGAATTAGAAGAAGAATGCCGTGGCCCACAGAGTTTATAGTCTTGTTGCACAGGAAATCCTCATCGAGAGGCACCACAGGCTTTTTGTTTGGAAATATTTAATCCTGGAACCAGGTCTTTCCAGTCATAAACACTGCCTGTAGTCACCTTGACCTTAGTGAATGTTTAGCTTGATTTGTGTCCCATCTGTCCGCTTCCTGAAGGCTTTTGGGATTTGTTGTCGCTTTTGATATTGAGTATAAAGTAAGCTCGCTTTTACCGCAAGTGCAATCTGGAATAATGAAAAGTTTAAAAGAGTTGTGGTTGGAATGAGTGTGACTGTTCTTAGTGGTTTATGGATCAGATTCTGCAATGAGAACCTCGTTGGCTTTTCCTCAACCTTTTGATGGTTTTCAGATTTGCTCACTCAAAGGCAGTTTCTCTTTGGGTTATTTTCTCACATGCTATTTTATTGTTATATTGATCTCGGGTCATGTATTACATCTCT
This sequence comes from Chromis chromis, assembly GCA_900302755.1. Lineage (NCBI taxonomy): Eukaryota > Metazoa > Chordata > Actinopteri > Pomacentridae > Chromis > Chromis chromis. The sequence continues at coordinate 78,389 of OMNN01100680.1, read as the reverse complement.
GTAGTAGATTCTTGGATTGCCTCAGAAAATTATCCAACAAGAAATGTATTTTATCAGAGAGTTTTGATCTGCAGTGTTCATAAATCGTGTCTGACAAAATTCTGAGAGCTAATCAAGGTGCGTATCAACTTCGAGACGTCATGCTGGGACTGTTAATGCCATATGGTTGCTCATTTTATTAGAATAGCTTAGTTATTCAAAGAGTTATAGCACTCGTTGACTCCCACTGTCAAGTATTTTGCTTTTATTTGGTTTTCATGGTCACGATCTTAAAGCGTACTGTTTTGTATTTTGAAAAATGAAATGTTAAATGTTTTTCTCGGCATAAATGCATTGATGAATGGAAAATTTTTATATATTTTAATCTCTGAAAATTAGTTTTTGATTGTGCTATTTTATTCATCTTTTCCTTTCAGACTAATATAGAAGATGAGTTTCAGAATCTAGTTTTTATACTCTGTAAAAGCTTTATTTTCTTTTAACATCAGTGTCACTCCAGAAACTTGATTTTAACCCTGTGTTTTATACAAAAACAACGTAATATTACCCTGCCACACAGTGAAATACAACCTTAAATACTTCATTAACAATTAATATGAAGGTTTGCTACGGGGAGACAAAACATGCCGGGCTACTTTTGCAAAAAGCAATCGCATATCTGTCAAACAAAGCCCCTGTCATGCTTTGTCTTTTCCTCCCTGTCTTTCTCTCTCCTAAGCTTTCCAGGAGGTGTGTTGTGCAGTGTCTGGATCAGCTTGCTATGAGGGAGGCATGTGTGGGGGAAGGGAGCTAAGGCTTGTACAACTAATTCAGCTCATGAAAGACTTATGCAGCAAGAGCAGCTGTCTTCCATTGTCAGCCTGCAAATTTCCAGCGTGCCTCATTTCGCCTCTCAATGCGTGAGTAGCAAAGAGAGCCAGGGAGTGCAAAGAAGAGGAGAGAGAGGAAACCAAAATAAGACGGAAAAAACAAGCAGGGGAAAGAGGGAGGCAAATATCAAAACTTTCATTGCCCCGGCTGTAGGCCTAGATGTGTTTTTTCTATTTAAAACTGTGGCCTGTGTGTGGTTGCACCATGGTCTAATAATAAACCATGAACCTATTCAGACCCAGTGTGCAGTATGCAGACAGATAAAAAAGGGCTCTGCTGTGGTGAGAGGGGAGAGAGAGGGCATATGAGGGGTAAGGTGGGGGAGCGGGGTGGAGGTAAAGAACTGCCTGAGATTAGGAGAGGAGAGAGGGGGGAGGGTTGAACAGTGTTATGAATGGATAGAGTCTTTAACCCCCCAACACACTGAATAGTTTGTCACAGGCTGCTGCGGCTGTATGTGGAATGAGAGGAGCTGGCTGAGAGCTCTTGGATTCCTGAATCCTTGAGGCATGTGGTCTGATTAGCAGAACAAAACCCACACAGTGGGGAGGAGCAGACGTGGCTTTTTTCCCCCCTCAACTGGAATTTTCTCCCAGCGAGGAAAGAGGTGGCTCAAAGTTTGTACTGACTTGCTACGGTTGTAAAAGAGTTTGCAGACTATGTTTGGGGATTTCTCACTTGTTTCTGAAAGCCTTTGTTTCTGCACAGTCTCCTTTGTTTTGGCCATGTGAAAAGAATTTTCTCCTCTTAATTCTTTGTTCGAGGCACTTCGACCCTTAAATTTAGATGTTTTGTGGTGCAGGTTAAGGAATTATTTTATCAATACCGAAACAGGTTTAAGCATGAAACGCCGATGAGAAAATATTTGTAGCCCAGGAGCTTAGCTGCTTGTGGAAGGTTTTTAGTTTAACAAAGAGGAAGTTAACAGCAAGGCAGTGTTTGAGCAAGAGTGATTATAGAGAGGATTACTTGCTTCTTGCCCTCCCCCCTTAATACTTCTCTAAAGGGATTGTTTGCAGCCAGTTTGGTAGAATGGAACAAGTTCAGGGAAATCACTCACGTTTCTGCTGTGAAATTCTTCACCTCATTGCACCATTCCTTGTTTCCGTGTCTCTAAAGCCTAATTTTACTATAAAACACGTAACATTCACCTGTTTGTTTTGTGCGTCTTATAGTTTAGTCAGTACTGTGTTGTTTTTTCATGAGGAATTCAGTGAAATTGGAGATGTCCAGAAAAGTCCTCTGAGTACATGTTTGTCACGTCTAATCGACAGTTTGCTGTGAAAAGGTCAACGCCTTGCAGTTCCCAAACTTGACACCCTGTGAACTAGTCCACTGGTCTGTGAGTTTGCAGCGTTGTTCAGCTTTTGGTCATTGAAATATCACCTGCTACCAGAGAGTTTATACGCCACAGTTTAAAATTGAGCATTTAAGGCACTGAAAACAAAACAAAGAGGATTTTCAGTTGCTTTTTTGTCCATTCGCTCTCTTTCCCTTATCACAGCCCTTTTTTTCTTTGTGGTACATAGCTTTAAATAAAATATTCTCTGACAGAACTTCTACCAGGCTGCTGGCTTAAGCTAACAGCCGGCTGCTGCAGAACATCTAGTCCAGACAGGATGATATACTCGATCCAGAGAGTAATGTAATTTTTTGCATACCAAAAGCCATTTGGATGGGAAAAAAGAGTTTGCATTCATTTCAATAAGCATGTCGAGGCTTGCTGTATAGACTCGTCAGATTCTTAACACAGTTCTGCACACCAACTCCCACTGTGTGATTATATATAATTGTCCTAAAAATACCACTCGACTGGTTGTATAGCCTTTTGGGAAAACAAGTATACACATTTGTGTGTGGCATGTTTTGACTGTTCCAGTTTTAAGCACTTGGGATGTGGGTTCATTTCTTCATGCACAGAAGGAAAATCTATTGAAGGTGATTCATCCTCGGTGTTTTTTGAATACGTTATTTGTTTCTGTGAAACCTAGAAGATTTGGACTGTAGCCATTGGTTTCATTAGAGCCTGAAGAAAGCATTAGTGACACAAGGGTTGTAGACAGCTTTACAAACCCTATTATTGCCTAACTTTATTAAAATAAGCAGAAGTTTTTTATGACTTTGGCACAAGACATATGCTGTAAGAGTGTTTATCTTCTGGGTGTGTAAGATATTTATGTTCTTACAGCCAGCCTTTTTTTAGTGTCAACTCCTGTTACACACAACTAGGCTTGTCATTTTACAGTCAGTTAAACCCTCACAGAGGTAGACAACTGAGCAAACACACATAATGGCTAATCCATTTTCTTATCTGTCAGATGGTGTTGTTTGGGGGTGTTAGTTTGTTGTTTTCTGGCTGAGGAGTTTCTCCTGGTTTATTCCTCTCGTTACATTTTGCTGGATGTCAAAAGGGCTGTCGGCCCGAAATAGAGCAGCAGTCAACATTTCAGCACGAGAAATTGGAGAAGCAAGTTAGATCATGTGCGTGCCCTCCTCTAGCGCTCCGTCTTGCCTAAGAGCCAAACTGAGAGGTCAGCCTCGAGAGCAAAGCTTTTATACGAGCTTTTCTCTAATCCCGTGACTGTCGTGCCCATTTAGAGCATAATTGAATATCATCTGTTAAAATTTAAGTAACTACTCCTTGTGTATTAAAAATAATTTAACAATACAGAGATCTTGTGATTTCTTTTATGAGAACTATGCATTAGAGCTTTGGTACGTTGTGTCTGTGCATGTGAGTGTGCATGCTTCCAAGCTTGGAAGTACAGATCTGAGATGAAAGGATTTTCTTTCCCATTCTAATCCACACAGACAGCTAGGCCCTTGTGATTATTCCCGCCCCCTTCTCTCCACTCATCTCTTTGAATACTGGGCCTTTCTAATTCACCCTAAAAAGGGTTTCAAAAGGGGATTATACTGCTGATAGAAATTAAAGGGGAGAACACGTCCGTCCTTTGGGACCAATGTCAAACATATGAGTTGACGGATTGCTTGCACTGTGCACAATATAGGACTGAATCTGAAACAGTTGGAACTGGTTTACATGTTGCAATGTTTTTAAATGCTAAACTACAGATTTAATGTTTTTCTTTTTAATTATATAATCAAGAGGTTATTAATGTAAATGTTTTGTAGCTGTTATTTTCAAAAAACAAAACAAAAATGATGTAATGATGGTCTACCGTTTCCTCCAACAACAGTTTTTCTCAATTAGTGGAAAGGATGAATAATATGCACCAAAAAATAAATAAAAAATTGAATTGCAATGATTTTGACAGATATTGCACTATATTGGAATTGGAATTGCTTAAAAAACAATATATAAATTTGTACTGCAGATACCAAATTAACATGTATCCTTACATCTGGAGTACCGGTATATGGTTTGTAGGCTGAGCCGTCTTTGTTGCTGCATTTGAGTAATGCACTTGGCCATATTGCTTTTTCAATTATTTTGTTCAGCCGGAACTAGTGGATGTTCTGTTATTCAAATTATGCAAATTGCCCGTTTTTAACAAAGAAATTATCGTTACTTAAGTGACTTTTTTATTGACACCTTCAAAGAGTATCATTAAAGATACAATTCAGAAAATATTTTCCATTTTTACCCGTATTTAACCACAAATTAGGATGTGACAAGGTTTTAAAAGCAAGTAGGGCTGGTCCCGAATATTCGAATATCCTAATAATAATGATAAAAATTGAATATTCTAGTACGCGGACCTACCAACCCCGATGTCACGCTGCACTTAGCCCGTGTTAGTAGACAAATAATTGTATTCTAAGTCATTCCCTCCCAATTGCTATTCGGAACAGCTTTAAAAGCAAGACATTAAACATTCTTTATCAATTTGAGTGGAAAAATACCGTCAAAACGCTTCATTCAAGGCATATTCCTTTTGTTCAGCCGTGTTTGCCTTGGATTTACTTAATTGGCAAAGTGTGTTTCTCAGGAGAGTATTACACTGAAGCTGTTCAACGTTTGAGAATGAGGTAAAGCATCTTGTGGCTCACTGACCTGGGCCTCAGTCCAGCAACTTAACGCTTCATCACCACTGAATCCTTTAAATCCTTACCCCAATCTACTGCTCCCTACCAGAAAGGCATAAATAAATAAACTATATATGCATTAAATGTACCAACACTGTTAGATTGTACTGTTCCCCTACCATAACTGAAGTTTTGCTTTGCTGCCAAGTCCTTCCAAACTTGATGACATGGAACTATTTGACTTTGGCATCAAGGAGTCGGTCACTGTTTACATGACATTTTAAATTTATGTAGCTGGCAGAAGCTCTTTGACCAGGGCCAGACGTGGTCTATGAAGGGGTGAGAGCATTAAAATAACAATATATAAAGAGTTATGATGAAGTTATTGTCAGCAGAACAACCAATTAAACCAGCGCCCCACTGCAGATGACTCAGCCAAACATTAACTTCAAAGTGCATGTTCAGTTTGGGAAATATTGAATGCCAAGCGAGAGTCGTAACAGACAGAGCCTAGCTTAATAGCAGACCCCCATCCAGTGTAAATTGGTTGGGGGACTGTAAAACATTTTATGGACTAAATGTTAAAAAATATTGAATTTGACACCTTTTACCTGAGACATTTCTACAACTTTACCCTTTTATTCCACCTCTTTCTCCAGGAAATCAAGTCTTCTCAATACCGCAGACGCACATTCCAGACTTTTGAACCCTGTGTCTTATAAATTATTTGTATGTGCATGATTTACTATATTAAAAACCTTAAATGCCATAAGTGATAAATGTAGGTTGTCCTCTGCTTATGCCTCTCTTCAAAAATTGGCCGTGTGCCAATGACTTTTATAGTCTCCAGTGTATGAGGGTTTGATTTTCTCATGCTGTTTCCTTTCCTTAAACAAGAGTAGCACATGCATCAAAGTCACCCCTGCCACAGCAGAGTCCTCTTATGAATGCTGATATGCTCACTAGAGACTGCATCAGTGTCCTTGAATACAGAAGCGTTGCATTATCTGCTGTAGGCAGAGAAACAGTCCCCTGTCAAAACGTTGTTCATCCTATCTCGCTGTGTTTTTGTCCCATCCTTGCTCAGGACCCATTTGGTCAGCAGTCCTGTCGTTTATTATATTTTATTTATTGCAGCTATGGTAGGGCTGTGATGTGGGTAGTACTGCTGGAAATCATTAAATAACCATAACTGTGCAAAGGAAAACATTTAAAAATCCAGGTGGATATTACTTTTTATGAGAATCACCATTGGCTGACACCTTTTAGAAACTATTATTCTTCCTGGGGTCAACTTTCTCATTCATACTAAAAGGCATTTTATCGTCCCCAATACACAAAAAAAATGAATGTCTTTAGGCTGGGAGGAAACCAGAAACACCTGGAAGAGAACCCTTTCAAACAAAAGTACTACATGCAAACTCCACACTGAATGCGTCTGGTACCTGACCGGTGTGCTTTAAAGGGTTATTTGTTTCGATAGGACGAGAGGGTTAGCGCAACAACAAAATGTAAAAGTTGAATCTGACTCAACTTTCTTGCAGCAACCCAATGCCCCACACTCATTAGCACTCATTGTGTTGGTCCATCAAGTACTTATGCATGCATTCGTGGTGGATTCTTACGCAATGTGAAGGCACAATTCTTCAGTTTACACCCATGCAGAATTGGATAATAAAATGATTGTCACATGGGACTTGTGGCTTCATGGTCTTATTAACCTTTGTGCAGTGGTAAAATACAGTCATATTACATTTCCTACAAACATCTCAGACTGTTCCGTTGTGAAAGGCCAATAGAAACTGTGATGCAGTGAGTTTGGAAATCAGAGTTGGACTGTATTACATCACCACACAGTGAACTGGTGTGTAGCTGTCCAACACAGTTTAGTTTGTGATTGCTCCATTTAAGATTTATTTAATAATTACAACAGAAATGTGGCATCCAGTCCTTTTTTGGGACCAGTCACATGACTCTTACCCAGGAGACTCAGGTTTGAGTTTCCAAAAATACTTGGTTAAGTTTAGGCACCAAAGCTAATTTGCCACATTTAGAGAAAGATCATGGTTTGGGTTAAATATACCCATCGAAACACTTTTCAGTCACTGTTGTTTCATTTTCAGTCTCTGTTACCGTTTATGTGTTTTCCTGTGGCTGTTTGCTTTTGTGTAAGCTACAGAAATAGTTGGTTAATAGTTAAAAGAAGAACATACACCCATGCAGACGCTAAACACAAAGCTACTGTTGTGTTCTACTTTGCTACAGTGATGAGTTGCACCTCATGACTAGACCTTAAAAAAAAACTTAGTTTTACAGCCTTTTTTATGACAATAATAGTTTTTGCACTAGCTGTCACCCATTGTTCTGGAGAGACTGAACTGTAATGAAAGTTGTCTTTGTTCCAAACAGGATAGCACACTTCAGCTATAAAACATGAAAGGAAACCAAGGTTGTAACGTCTGATAACATTTATTACTAAAACTGACTTCCTCTTGGCAGCTGAAACAAGTTATGAGCACAACATTGACATATCATTGTCTGCTAAGGTTAGCACCTAGTTGCTAATTTAGATACTGAGCAGTTACAGAGAAACATTATTATTCATTTCAAGTGTTTGTGTTCACCTGGTTGAAGCAAGTCCAGTATTCCTTCTCTTTTTTGCTCTGTTTTTGGTCTCTACCAACTCCTGAGGGAAATAACTGGCTCTTTAAGTGCTAAATGCTCCACTGTGTTCACCAGCTGGTCTGTAACTGTGTCTGCCTGCTGTTTGCTGCTGAGCAGGTACTGTACAGTAGGTTTTTAGTGCTGAAAACAACTGCCTGCTGTGGGTGAAAACAAAGCTACGAGAACACTGAGAATGAACCAAAACTGTAAACATGTGGGCCGGGTAAATGGTCTGCACTTATATAGCGCCTTTTCTACCTTAGTGGTACCAAAGCGCTTTACAATGTGTTTCGCATTCACCCATTCACACACCAATGGCGACAGTGGTTTAAATTGTAGGTGAAACTTGCTTTAAGGCTAACAGAGCTGCAGATTCAGGTGATAATTCTCTGTAGATTCATCACTGTTGGATGTGCAACCCCTTTCACAATCACATTTCCAGTGTAATTTGATACATTATTATAAAAACATTAATTACAGCAGCTTTAAGTGTAAAATTTGCTCAGCATCAGCTATTTCTGGACTATATCTGCACCTGTAGATCTGAGAAGTGCGAGATTACTTTAAAACATGAATAAAACCAGTAGAAGGACATTCAGCTGGGTTTCTGCATTAGTCTTGTAGTGCTTAATTGGTGCACAGATGTGATTAGAGATTGATGGCTTGGCATGCTAAGAATGGATATCATTCCTCTCTAACTGGATATACATGGTGGCAATCTTCCTGAATTATTGCTGCTGAGATGACTTTCTACTCTCCACCCAAAGAATGGGCATTTACCCAAGTACACACTGCTTTTCTCTATGATAGTTAAATAGTCCTTAGTGCATTTCTTCTCCTATGTTGTACTCTTTCCAAATGTCCCAAAAGAGCTTTAGTGTGTAGGTGTAGTGGCAATAGGAGAGGACGTGTGAGTGGATCAATAAAGGTGAAGTTAATATGGAAATGAGCTCCTGTTTGTAGTGGAGGCTGGGGAGTTGTTTAGTCCTTGGCGATGAGCTGAGCTCGCACATTCAATTATGTTTCGTAAGTGGGGCCTCTCTGTCCATCTGGAAAACTAAATTATGTTTAATCATATCCATTAGGTTTATGTATCCCTTGAAGAGTGAGACATTTTGCTGTTAAATCTATTCGCTTTAGTCATATGTCACAATTATTATGGTATTTTTATTGTTAATAATATAGCTGAGGATATTACTCGAGAGGTTTGGGGAATTTGGTTATTGCTGAATAATGGGATGTTTAATATACCTAAAAAAATATGATGCAAGAATTCACAGGCTTTGTTTCAGTGCTATATGACCTTCAGATTTTACAATCGGGGGTTTTGTTCAAATCTAGTGAAGATGAATGCCACGTCGGTTACCTCAGTGTATCCATTTAATTTTGTAGACCAAGTGTATATACTGTACAATGTGTTAGTTGTGCAGTTTCAGCTGCAGAGCATGATTGTTCTTCATAGAAGTCCAGAGTAAGCATGGAAAAACCATCACTGACTTGTCGACTGAGGTTTTTGAAGAATTCCTAATATATACTGTGAGCTTAATTATTAATTCCAGTCTCATCTCAGATCTAGTGTTGGTATGAATTATTAAGCGCCAAAGAGGCAAAGGTACTTAAAAATCTTATAAAAGCCAAATACTGCACGGAAAATTTCTTTCTGACTCGTGTCCTGCAGCTAGCTAATATTGTGAATACGATACGAGTTTTGTGATTTTTATGAAATGCTAACTCATTTTCAATTACATTGCAAAATTTGAAACTACTAACATGAAAAATCTAAGTCACACCATGTTAAAAGGCATTTATCTTTAACTAACAGGAGATGATGCCGACCCCCAAGCACCCACACACCCCCACCGGCACTTAAGACTGTCAGTTTGACAGTAAGTCCTTAGGATAAATAAAGATGGAGGTATCATCTGTGTTTATGGACAGCAGCTGCAGACAGGAAGGAGGGAGGCGGGGGGAACTACAATGACTGCACTGACTGTTTATTTTTATCAGGGCATTAGCAGATTAGGCACTCAAACTAACAAGGTCATCAAACTCTGATGGCTGAGAGCAGCAGACCTCTGCTAAGCGGCTGGCTGAGAGGGGAGATTTGGTGTGATATACTGGGTTTCACTTTACTCCTGCTCCCTCGGCATCACCACCGCCTGACTTTATTAGTGCTTTTAATGATCTGAAGGGCACAGAGATATAATTTGTTTAGAGATTCACTAGCAGCGGCTACACCGGGATGTCTTTACTGTATTGTGCCGACACGTTGCAACACGTTTAAGTGCCTTAGAAACATTTGAGGGCTCAATTTGCTTTTGTAGTTGCGTCAAAGTGTGTCTACTGAGTAGCTTTAAACCCTCTCAAACTGCTTTTAGATTGATTTGATACTTGCTAAAGTAGATTTTATTTCCAGGTCAGCCTGTTTTGGCATGTGTTTCACTCCAGAAAAGGTTTCTCACTTAACTCCCTGGATTACACCCAAGTCAGTCCCAAACTATAATTATCAAAACAAGGCATAGAGGTGCTGTGTGGATCAGAAAATAAACTGTGTGGTAATATATCCTGCTACACTCTTCTAGTGAGCTGCCTTTTCAACTATTTTTCCCCTCTCACAGTAAGAGTGTTGAAATGTCATGTGGCGAGAGCTACAACGGTCGTTGCCCGGAGGTGTATAAAGGTGTAAAAGTCTATAGGGTTTTGAGGCTGTAGTGCAGGAACTACTGGCACTCAGTAATAGTGCACATCACCGTCCATTAAGATAGACACGGTTCAATGAGACAGCCAGCAGTAGAGGTCAATCAGAGTAGCAAGCCCTAGTTAAAGTAGCAGCATGAGGGCCTGAGCAGTGAATGCAGCTCAAGCACTATTTGCAGAACAGAGTGCAGTACACTCCTCCACATGTACAGACGCACATTTCTACTCCTACAGCGACGGCCTTAACCTCTGCACCTTTATCATCTGCTTTTCTATCTCAGCAGCTCAAACCTCTACTATATCCTCTCCAAGCTGACAAGCCTAGAATGGAATCTGGGAGCTAATCTACTAGCTGTTGTGTAGCTATATTTACCATTTTGTTCATGTTTTATTATTTACACTTCGACATATTGCCAAATTGAAGTTAATATATCATCATATCAAGTTTCCACAAGCTGGCACCTACACTGAATGTAACAAGTCAGTGTTGTGTTAAGTATAATATCCATTGTCGGCTGTTCAAATAGCACAAAACAATAGAAGGTAATTTGGCATAACTCACACTTTTTCTTTTGCAGAAAAGTGTGTTTATTGATGTGTGGCTTAGGATTGTCTTTCTAATGTTTGGAGAAGGCACCACCCACAGCAGAGCGTCAACACAAGGGAAACAGACTAGCAGAACAGCTATAAATAGTTTGAGGTTAGGGGCTCTGGGGAAATCTCACAGCCTGAATAACAACTTGTTTTTCTTGTATAATATGTGGGACTAGTAAAATGTCTTTTGTTACTTAGCTGATAAGGTTTATGGATAGTATGTCTAGGAGCTTTTATTTTTCCTCAACTTAAAGCAAGCTGCTTTGGGGCTTTTGAATGCAGGAAGGTGGGTACATGAAGCTGCAGTTTTGGTCATGGCTGTCAACATTACGCTGAATCGTAAACATAAAGTGTACTACACAGGTTGCTAGTTTCTTTCCCCCCCCCCCTAGCTTGTGTTTGGTCAAAGCCTCAGACTTGTAAGAAGTCTGAATCATTGGTATTTGGGTGGGAATCTAGGTGGCTGAGCTGTTGATGACAGCCTCTCAGTTTGTTGTCAGGTTTCCCTTTGCTGTGAGATAAGATTTATGACTATGGAGAGGGCTGGCGAGAGAGAAATCCTCGTAGGCTCAGCTTAGCTTATCTGGATTTCTGCTCCCAGCATAGCTTCTCTCCCTGTCGGACGCAAGTGGGTGACCTTGACAAGAATGTGGCTTATTGTTGTAATAGATACTGTTGTTGTCAACTGACCTATGGTCAGAGTGGGAGGATGAGAAATGGGAGAAAGGGAAAAGAGAAGAGGATCACCAGTGGAACCCAGAGTCCGCATGTAGATGGGATTTAGTTAGAAGAGGTTACAGCTGATGAAATTTTAATCTTCAAAACATATTTACAGTGTTAGAATAGAAATAGTGTTGCCAGTAGAGCTGCAACAATAGTGAATTATTCGAGTGAGGTTAGCAGTGTTTTGAGATTTTCTGACATTTTATTGACAAAAATAATAACAAGGAGATCAATCAATAATAAAAATAATTGTTAGTTGCAGCCCTCCTGCTAGTATTCAGTGTTGTACGACAGCTAAGTCACTTTTATTTTTAAGCTCTAGCCCTACATTACAAATGGCAAGCTTTGCACTCCGTACAGCATACAACCCCCTCTGTCCTTAGACCATTGATAAGTTGCATTGTTATGTGTTGCTAAGAACATCCAGCCACAAACCACACACTGTGAAACCACAAACGATCTTATAAACCAAACAGGCAGAGAGAATAGTTTGGTTCCTGCTTTTTACTTTGTAGTATAATGCAGCACAGATGAATTATGCTCAGACAGTCCCTCGAATAGGCATTCAACACATTTTGTCTGCAGTAAACACGAGGGGATGTTGAGATTTCCCTGCCTCTATATGGAGAGCTTTCAATCCTCATGATACCCAACAGCCCGCCCCAGTGCACTTCCAACCCAACCCCCACCCTGTCATCTAACAAACAATACCAGGCCCGGGCTCAAAGCAGCACGCTGAGCCAGAGAAGAGAGGAAGGAATTAGATTGACAAGGTCAAGCTGAACCAAGACAAGAGGAAAGTGTACCACACCACCTGCTGTATGTTAGCCGGTCGACCAACCAGGCATCCAGCCTGCCTGCCTGCCTGCCAAATATCTGAGCTAAGCAGGGACAAATGATGCCAACTTTTTTTAGTAAGTAGTTTCCCATTCTTTACTTGTTTCCGGAATTGCCATCTACTATAACAATACTATAGTTTCTCCATCTGCTTGTTGGCTGAAGTTGGTGGCTAGAGTGTAGCCTGAGGTAATAATGAAAAGTGGAAACATTTAGTCAGAGCAGGAGTAGAAGTTAACTTGCTTGTATCTTTGGATCTGCTTGTTGAGATGCGCATATGTTTAATATATAGGTTAGTTTTATGATATTGTGGCTACACAAAGAATAAAAATGATGCATAACATTAAAGAGTAACTTACCACTACTGTAAATCCCCCATATGCACAGTCACTACAGTGATGTATAGTGTTTATTGTAGCAGTTACTCTTCTTTCTATGTTGAAGAGATGTGTTTATATGCATTTTCAGCTACACTAGCATTGAGATTTAAGGGTTAGCAATGTTTTTCCATGGGTTTGGTCCAGATGGAAATTTCTCAGCAGCTATTGGATGGCAGACATCCATGCTCCTTATTAAATGTATCCAACTGACTTTTGATATCCTGACTTTAAGTCTATTCAATTAAATTCAACTTTATTTATCTGCAAAGTCAGATTTTGGATTTGGAGATTGACTTTTGTGGTTTTAAGTTAAATGTCTCAACAGCTCTTGAATGGATTTCCATGAAGTTTTATACGCTCATGTCCCTGTCATTACTGTATGATGCCTTAACCTTTTTATTTAGTGCCACCATCAGATTAAAATATGAATTTGGTCAGTACTGTGGTTTATCACCAAATACCTCTGCTGATGTCTCCGGCCTGCTATCCCCTCCCCCCTCATCCCCACTCCCAACCCAACCGGTCGAGGCAGCCTTCCCTGAGCCTGGTTCTGTCGGAGGATTTTTTTCCCCTCCCTATCCTAGGCTTTTTTTTTTGGTTCCTTCCCACTGTTGCTGACTGCTTGCTCATAGGGAATCCAAAAGCAACTTTGGATTGTTGGATTTTCTGTTTTCTGTTCTTCCTTACAATGTTAAGAGCTATGTGATGACATATGTTGTAAATATGCGCTATATCAGGGGTGCCCAATCCTGGTCCTCGAGGGCCCCTATCCTGCATGTTTTAGATGTTTCCCTCCTCCAACACACCTGATTCAAATGATCAGGATTGTTATCAGGCTTCTGCAGAGCTTGATGATGAGCTGATCATTTGAGTCAGGTGTGTTGGAAGAGGGAAACGTCTAAACCCAGGGAACAGGGTTGGGCACCCCTGCGCTATATAAATGAAATTGAATTGAATTGAACCTGAAATTTTCATTTTCATCAGCTTCAGCTGTATTTTTTGTCTAGTGTGAAGTATTATATATTCGTTTGACCACCCTCTGAGATGTGGAACATGTGACACATTTTCCAGCTAAATTAACATTATAACTGAGAGCATGCTGATTTCTGTGAAGGGCATCTTTGTATGAGCTTGGTCTGTAATACTCTTAAATACCATATAATACAATAGATGTATAATACATGAAGAAACCACTAAAATCTAATTCAATCTTTATTTCAGTACTTGGGTTTTATTTTCTCAGTTTTTACATTTTGCTCACTGAGTTAATTGTTGGAAATCGGTGATGCAGCGGTTTTGCCAAAAGGAATATGAGCATGCAGGTTCTCAGAAAGGCTGTAATCAAACCCACAGTTTTGACGAAAATGGGTCTAGTTTTACTTTTTGCAGTTTTATCATAGTATTAAAAGCAGAGGAGTTTTTCCTCTGTGTGACTTTGCCTTACTGGCGCAAATTAGGCCACTGCTTCATAAGTGAGCAAATTGGTAAGCTCCACTTATCTTGGCTCAGTCCTCTACCCTGCGGTCCCTTGTGCCTTCTGTCTTTTTATATCACTTTTACTTCCCATCATGTAGCTGGTAGCAGTAGGAGCAGTCTCCTGACTAATGTATGTTGTCCTTTCATCAGCGAGTGCAGATGTCTCCACAGGTAAAGCCTCTCATGCTCTTGTAAGAGGTTTCTCTCTGACAAAACTCGATGTACCTTTTTGCTTCTGTATAATCAAAGGCCTCGGCAAAACAGCGGCTCTGATTTGCAGTACACAGCTATAATGTGTCGCTCTGAAAAGATATTAAATTTGATTACTCCTGAAATTTACACAAATGTGAAAGCATTACGTGTCTTTCTAACAGTCGAGCTGTAATTCACAGCTGTTGCTAAGAGCTGTGAGGTGAATGTTTATTCAGTGCTGCATATGAAGCTGTTGCTTCTGCAGACATTTCTCATGTTTATGTCTCATCTTTCACTCTTCTATTTCCAAACCTCGAGGTTGTGCTGCATCTTAAAAATCAAGCTGCAATGTTAAGTGTCAAAATGTGGGCTTCATTGCTAAGATCAGACCTCCAATCAGGTTTTCCTGGAGACATTTTTAAATTACATGTTTTGCAGGGTTGTTTTTTAGGGTAAAATGTATATGTGTTTTACATTACTTGTAACTTTATTCTAACTCTAGTCTGCAGTATGAAGACTGTGTCATTTATATGCATGGTGTAGGGCTGTAATGTTAAGGAGTCATATGGCAAATGGCTTCTTTGTCAGACAGTAACTGTTTAGATTGAGATCCTGGCTCACGCATTATAGCTCCAAAGAGATTGTAGGTCATGGGTGACCGACTTCATCACAGCTTAGTTTCCTCTCTGTATTATTTATGTGTGGTTATGCTTTCCTGAAAGCACAATTAGCAGCTAAAATTGAGAAGAGTTGCCTAGAAACTGAGTGCCTTTTGCCAGCTGGTGGTCTACAATAGATGTCAGGTGTTCCTGTTTGTGTTTTCTCTCTCGGTTTCTGTGATTACTCCGAGCTTCAAAGAGACTGAGAGTGTGGTTTTAGAAAAGGAATTAGGCCAGTGTGCAGTGTTTGAAAACAATCGGGTAGGCTTTCATGACTTGAAAGGGAATCCAGTCATTTTATGTCTCTTTTTGTGTCCCCTGGCTGATTTGAACGTTTTAGTAATCAAATTAGATGAGGCTTGTGCATTTGTTTCCAATTGTTGCCTTAATGCTAACAACCATGTTACTTCAATGCTTTCAATAATACGGTTCACTTTAAAAGCTACCCGGTTATTGTATGCTGATAATCAGATTCTGCATTGCAGTTGCCTGAACTGGTTAGAATTTAAATGCTGCTTTTCTTAAATTCATTATGCAGATTCACAGTACAGGTTACAAGTCCCACATTGTTTGTGTGACAGTCAAATAAAAGGGCTGGGTCCCTTTTTTCCAATGTTTCTTAACTGTGTGTCAGTGGTGTTGAAAGAAGCGCCGACCAGAGCCAGCAAGAAGTGTAATCTTCGCTGGCCTTCGACCTCAGTAACTCACCAAAGATGTTCACAGGTTTTGCCCCTGGAGTCAAAAAGAATTACATAATTGAAGCAGGATCAGTGAACTTAGCCAGCTAATAGCACTTCAGCAAGGATTCCTTTTTAGTTAATAATGGCCACTTGTCAGAAAGAATTACATTTTCTCTTTTTAAGACACATGTTTTCTGCCTTTTGATGTTGAGAGCGGTGTTAAATTTCTCGTGCTTTATCGGGTTTAAAGATCTGTACCTTTAAGTGGTTAAACAAACAGTTAAGATCGTTAATCTTCTCAGGCTGTGGTTGGGAAACTCTACATACATCACATTTTGATTAAAATTTGATTTAGTTTGCTATGATTTGATTGCAAAATCTTTTTTTGGGATTTTTATAGTGGTGTTTGACAACCTTTGCATAATAATTAGCATTAGCAATTTCCATAATAACTCATATCAGTCATGTAAAAAAGACCAACTATGCCTAAAAAACAGTTAGATATGTGTTAATAGTGTTTAAGCTCTTTCTTAAATGTTCATTTGGGCTAAATGCCAAATAGAAAAACAGTCAAGTGCCACAGGTGACTTTAAACCCATTATTACTTCATTAATCAACAGACGCATGCAAACAGACAGGTTTAGTTACCCACATGCTCCATTGCCCTGAAGCTAGCTTACATGTGTTAGCTTAAGGTGACATATGTACACTGTTACTGTTGTGAATTATTTACATTTCAGTCTTGTTGGTTAATCCTAATTATCCCCCTTCGAAGTTCCTCTGAGATTAAATACTATCGCTATTATTTAGTGTAGTACATGCCGTTTGATTTAAAAAAAAAAAAAAAAAATGCTTTATTTTGAAATTTAAAGAGTTAGGCATTTTGTATTTCATACAAAAACACAGAGATGATAACCCACATCTGTAGTCGGTTTAAATCAACCAGTTTGCATTATCCGACCTGACATCCATTCAAACAACATTGTGGCCAACTACCAAACTGGTCCTAAAAATAGAGCAAGATAAAGAAAGCATGAGTACACAAAATCAGGAGAGAAGGGAAAACTGCCCATGGTACGTATTTTATTGCACACACTAATGCAGAAGAAGCTCCAGAAAAAATGTAATTCTATGGTTTAGCAGTGATGCGTATTGAACTAGTGTTGCGAAAAAGATTCCCTGTGACCTGCAACAGCAGCCTCGTATGAATGAGTAAACCATGACCAGAACATTTAGAATAATCCTGTGATAAACGTGAGGTTTCTGTGTGAAAGTGATGTTAGTTCTGGGTCCGTTAAGAAGGATCTTGGCTTTTTACCCATAACTATTTTAGAAACATGATCTGTGTTACACATCACAGGATTACATGGTATTAAATCGAGAGCATGGATTTTTTTAACAGGTTAGGCATAACCAGTCTAATGGATAGGTGTTTTTTTGTTGAGCTTTCTAATGAACCCATGATAAGAAAATATCTGTCAGACATTTCAACAGTTAAGGTTATTATTTTCTTTTCTTTTTTTTGGCCTTTTATGCCTTTATTGGATAGGACAGTGGATAGAATCGGAAACGGGAGAGAGTAGGGAAGGACATGCGGTAAACGTCCAAGGTCGGAATCGAACCCGGGACAGCCGCTACCCCTCTGCACTTGGGTCACGCGACATAACCATTAGGCAAGGGGTGCCCAATCCTGGTCTTCGAGGGCCACTATCCTGCATGTTTTAGATGTTTCCCTCTTCCAACACACCTGTTTCAAATGATCAGCTCATCATCAAGCTCTGCAGAAGCCCGATAACCATCCTGATCATTTGAATCAGGTGTGTTGGAAGAGGGAGACATCTAAAACATGCAGGATAGGGGCCCTCGAGGACCAGAATTGGGCACCCCTGCATTAGGCTATCGGAGCGCCCCAGTTAAGGTTATTTTTAAACAATGTTTCTCCAACAACAAGGCTTATTCTGCTTGGTGATCAGATCGACTGTTGACAACTGAACAGGGGTTCGCCAGTTGTTTATTTCCCTGCTGATATTGTGGAACGCTCATGGTGATCACTGTTAATCAGCACAAATGACTCCTTAATTTAAAGCAACACGTTTGAGTTCACTTTTCCATCTGTCAATCCTGACAGGTGCGCTCTGCAGTCTGAGAAACATAACCCTTGTATCTCCCTTCTCCCTGTGCCTGCTCACCAAATGCATTTCTCTGTTCACCAGTGTAACCAATATCATCCAGCTGCATCACGTTCTGGCTCAGTCTGCCATCACGATCCACTTCCATTCATTCCTCTGGCTGTGTCCACCATGTTTGGGAGCCACATGTGACCCAGGCATTTTCCACTGCTCTATTATGCTTACACATATATCTAGATATATTTTTTGTCACTCACTTTCTCATAATGTATCTGTAACAAAACTAGTTTTTCTAGTTTGTAATTGGAGACAGGGAGAGACTGAAAGAAAGAAAAAAGGAGACGCTCTCCTCCAAACCTTGGCTCAGCCCTCCATTATCTGTCATCACATCTGAGTTAATGCACAGAATTCCCAATATAGTTGTTCGCATTTACATATTTTTCCATTTCTGTTGTCAGAAGTCGGACGTGGCATGAATTTTGATCACATAAGTACTACCTTAAAGAGCACTGCAGGTGAAATCTTTAATTTTTTGACTACTTCGTCTGACAAACTGAACAAAAAGATACACAGAAAGTTCCCCATCTCCCTCCATCTTGAATTGTGTATCGCTGATATCTGGTAATGAAACACAAAATACATCTGCCCAGCACTTGTAGCAAATTTACTAATAGGCACTCAGACATTTTACATGATCCCACAGTCAAGGTTAAGGCTGTTTTACTTGCAGTGCTTGCTAAGCGTGGGTTGTAATAAAACATGACTTGGTCAACTCTGTATGGCTCCTTGCTGCCCACATGACTAAGGCCAAGACAGGTGTCTCAGTATGACACTGTGCTGTAATCCTCTTCGTGATCCTCGCCCAAGCTCAGCGCTCAGTTTCTTAATCCCAACTCTAATAAACAAGTTAAAGCTGAAGTTAATGTGTCCAGTAAAAAGTGCAGCATGCATCCATCTGCCACGGCTGTGTTATTTTGCGATCACTGGAAATCCAGGCACAGTTCCCCCTCAGTCAGCACTCTAAGGTATGCATAACACCAATCCAAGATTCATGGGATTTTTGTCAGCGAGTTAAACACTATTCTTGCCAGTGTGGCTTTCTCAAGGAGCTGGCATGGGGTTTCAGTTAAGAAAAGGTTTGCGTGACACTCAGGCATTGTGGTTTTGGGGGAGATTTCAAAATCCTTCTGTAAAGTCTTACAAGGAGGGGAGAAATCTTGGAATTTGGCTTCGGCTGAGCGTCGGGTAGAGCCTTGTAATCTGACAAGTTGTGTAGTTCAGTTGCATGAGGTTTTTTCGAAAACCCCGGACAAGACGTCAGGCATTTCACTGTGTGGGTTTACATTCTGCAGCCCCACAGTGAAAGTCCTTTTGTTCTCTCATCCATTGACAGAACTTGGAAATAGAGCAGCATTGTTCATGCGCATTGTAAACTGGTCCCATATCCGTTGTGATTCTATTTTAATTATTTTACTTGGTGAATGGTTCCTTTATTGTGTAGTGGCTTTAGACTGGCCTTTCACTTCCAATTCTGACAGCTAAAATGAAATAATTCCCCCTTTCCCTGTTTGGAAATTGACTGGAAATAACAAAGTCAAAGCTCATTCAGACAAGCTTATACTTAATCTAAAAATGTTAGAGATGACTGTGAAATTCATCAGTTCATTAGTGGAAATTATTAAGCTCAGGAATATTGACTGGAATTGTTCTGGGAATCGCCAACATTCAGTGTTTCTAATGTAGCTAATTAGAGAGTTAAAAAGGCTGCCGATACGAAGGCAGTACTAGGAAACCAGGGGAATCTTTAAACTTCACTCTGTCTTGACTCTTAACCTGTTATTTTCCTTAATTCATTATTAGCTCCCATCATTAACCTCCTGTCATTTGAAATTGGGGTTTACTAAGGCCTGTTCCCACTGCACGCGTCAGTCGTCGCCTATAATTGTGGACAAATTAAACAGTACTGTTCCCATTGGATGCGCGCAACTAATGACATTGAAATCTAGGATTTGTCCTCTTTGGAAGTGTCATCAAATTTTTAACGGCCCTTAAGGATAAAACAATGTGGTGCAACATCAACAACTCTGCATTATATATCTGTCAAGTATAGGTTTCAGTTGAATATTGGGGGATCTTTAAGTGTCAGACTCTTCATTTCCTGCATTCTGGTGAATTTTTATCACCAATTTCCACCTTTTGTGCATCTATTTATGATGGAAATGTCTTTATTTATGAAAAAAAAAAGCACAAAGTTCAAGCACGAGGTGATAAATCAAAATATAATTGAATATATCTCTTTACAGTTTTCTCAATAGATTCAGTGGCTATATAAGCTTATAATTCATATTTGTAGAATAAAATAAGACTTACTGACAAGACACTGTGCATTTGGCTGCATGCCTTCTAATTATTGCAGGGAGTGTACAGAATAGAGTTTTGAAAAGTAAGATAATCAAAGTGTATTTCTCATGATGTCTTTATAATGAACAGTTTTGAAGTGTTAGACCACACTGCAATCGATACCATCCATAAATCATCACCTGGTTATCGCATAAATGCATTTTGTTTCAAGATTCACTGGCATGGGTTCTCCGATAGCCTAACAGTTATGTCGCGTGACCCAGGTGCGGAGGCGTAGCGGCTGTCCTGGGTTCGATTCTGCCCTCGGGCGTTTACCGCATGTCCTTCCCCACTCTCTCCCATTTCAGACTCTATCCACTGTCCTGTCTAATAAAGCCATAAAAGGCCACAAATAAATCTTTAAAAAAAAAAAAAAGTTTCACTGGCATTTGGGTTTTCAGTACTTTCTGGTCTTGAACTGAAACAATTAGTTGAATAATCAAATAGCTGAAAATTATAAATTGAAGATTATTCAGTGGTTATTTTGGTTACTTTTTTATTTATTTATTTTTTTCTTTAAAGATTTATTTTTGGCCCTTTATGCCTTTATTAGATAGGACAGTGGATAGAGTGGGAAACGGGAAAGAGTGGGGAAGGACATAAGGTAAACGCCTGAGGTCGGAATCGAACCCGGGACAGCCGCTACGCTTTAGCACTTGGGTCACGCGACATAACCATTAGGCTATCGGAGCGCCATTTCACTTTTTTTTTTACAGCAAAAATACCAAACATTGTCTGGTTGCAGCTTTCGATAGCCTCGGTTGAACAAAACACGACATGAGATAATGTAGAAACAGAGAATGTGGTGGACATTTTTCACAGTAATCTGATATTTGCTCAGTTAATTGAGAAAATGGCCAGCAGGGTTATTGATTATGAAAACAGTAGTCATTAGTTGCAGCGGTATCCTGGGCTCCATTAACTCTCTAATATGAAGGGTCAGTATGAGTCCATGTAAAAACAATATGAATGGCTAAAGGAAATAAGTAGATGGCTAGCTGGAACCATCAGTGGTATTCAAGCACATTCAAGTTTATTGAAAAGAGCAGGCCACTGGCAGCTAGCCACAAAAAAAGGCTGATAATATGAATCTAAAAATACGAGCAACAATTTAATCCAGGAAAGGAGTTTTTCCCAGGTCATCATTATGTCAGCTAACTTTGGTCACCAATGTCGGTTCCTAAAATGTCGACGCAAACACTTTGAGTTTGAGGAGTTGAGTCAATTTAGAGGAGCCTCTGCATGAAACTGTTTGCACCTTTCACCGTTGGCTGTCACTCTGAAGGAGGGTTTATTGTGTGCTCTTGTCTGCGGCCCTCTGTGTCTCCATAAGGCCCAGGAACAGTGTGTGGTGACAGCTCGGGTGATTACCTGTCCTGTCTCATTCACTCAGCCGGCCTGCAGCGTGGCCACATCGTGCATCAGAAACTGACACACAGTGATTACGATGTCGTTAGCCCCGACTCTCTGTCGCTCTCTGCACACATTAATTTGCTCTTCCTGTGAGCATCGGGAGAAATGGACTATCCGCACTGATTTCAGTAAACCATGAAATATAATGCTTGTGCGATGTCAAGTCTTGAGCCAATATTAAATTCCATCAAAGACTAATGTTTGGTTTTCAAAGCACTTTTGTTCATCACGGATTCGGATTCCTGATTGATGTGCCTCACAGAATAATTCATAGCAAATATTCTACAAGTACATCTTAAATGGAAATTTAACAGCATGGAAAAATAAAAGTCAAATGCTAATATTTTTTATGGCAGACTATGTTTTAAGGTGGTAGGGTGGGTTAAGATCCTTTTGTTAAGATTGTGAACCCCCAAAATACAAAAAAAGAGAAGTAAAACATTTGAAGAGTGCAGTCGTCTGCACTCCAATGCCACCAATGCCTTATTTCATAATTTTAAGTAAACAGATCCGGATTAATGGGTCCTTCGTCTGGCCATGCTCCACCTTTCCACCAAATTTCAGGAAATTCTATCTGATAGTTTTTACATAATCCTACTAAAAGACAAACAAACTGCACTGAAGCAATACCTCTGTCTCTGCTCTCGCCTTGGAGGAAATATAATAAATGTAGCTCTTATAGAGCATTCTGGTCATAAAAATATGATCAGAATGCTCTATTATTTTACATATTTTACTGGCTAGAACTTAGCAATGCAAAAATACTTAAAAGTACATATTTACAGTAGGGCTGGTCCAAATAGCAATTTCTGTGCTCGGGATATTTTGGTCCAATTAATGACGAATATCTGAATATTCAGCTCATGCGGGTGGAAGTGGCCGGAATGCACAGGCAGTATTTGGCTGCTAGTACCAGTTTAGGATAGTGGTCGACGGCGGGCCGGCGGGGTGGGGTGCGCATGAGTATTCGGATCTCAAAATTATTATCCGGATACCACCACAACGACCGGATATTCAGATATTTGGATATTCGGGTCAAGTCCTAATTTACAGCAACATTAGCATCTCTGCAAAGGGACTATGAGCTAAATGCTAACCATGACAGTGATGAGATGCTTGTGTTTTGCAGGAATAAGATTCACCTTTGATTAGCGATACAGCCTTGTAGCATTTGCTTATTAGCACCAAAATATAGCTTTTTTTGCAGGTGTCATTAGTTTGTAGGTGTTTTGTCAAAAAGTAAAGAACCAAACAAAGCAAAAGTAGCATTCAACATTTGGGAACAACAAATGTAAATTTTATGCTTGTCCGTTTAGTAGATGTTGTCTTTAGGATCAGTAAAAATGTATCCACTGATGGCACTCATTCACGCAATTGACAATGTTATTAGGTTTTATTATTTGGGTACAATTAAGTTCATTTGTACAAAAAGTTAATTTGTTTCCTTCTGGATTAATTAGTATTTAGACTCATTCTATGTTTGCAGTAAAAATGAAAATCTTGGGGTCAAAATTTATATTAAAACAAACTCCAACACAAATCTTCAATGAAATGTCTTTGTTTATTTACGTTTAATATATGTTTAAGTAAAAGATTTCAGTATTTATCTTTCAGAGTTGATTGGTTATTACTTGTCACATGTGGGTAGGAAATTGCTCAAAACCATAAAGTGGTGACTACAGACGAGAAAGGCGACTGCATCACAGCCCAAACAGCAAATTTTAGTTTGTAAGTTGGTTTAAAAAAAAAAGCTAAATATCTGACCCCTATTTTGGACTAAGGAGGACTGACTGACCAACCGACCAACACGGCAACATTTCCATCCCTAGATGGATCAAACTAAAGCAATACCCTCAATATATGCAGCACTAAGTTGTGTTAGTTCTCTCCATCATGCTCACTTTGGAGCAGTAAGTAGATTAGAACAATTATTTAAAGGGTGTACAGGCTTATAATCCAATGTGTCAATTGTTGTTTTGTCTCCTAAGTCTAATTGGATCCAGCATTGGCAGCATATTCCAGAGCACTGAGTGGTTTATGCCCAATTAATAAATGTGCAGTGTTGGCTACAGCATGGCATTCCTCCTGCAGTTCAGTGCTAATGATTTGGAGCGCTTTAATGTCGACTGCCTTGAATAAAGAGCACTAAGCCTGGTGTCACTGTGGCCCTTAAATCACCATCAGTCTTCCTCTCTCTGTCTCTTTTCCACCTACACATTTTTCTGCCTCCAGTTCTCTCTCACGCTTCCTCTCAGTTGCTCTCTTCGCTTCCCTCCTTTGCCGTCTTCTTCATTTTCGTGTTCCATGTAGGCCCACTGTCTCTCCGTTGCTGTCACACTGTGTCAGAACAGGTGGAATCAATTACTGACCCTCGGCAGCCCGCTCCCTTACCACAACTAGCTCTTTAATTGAGGGAATTAATGAGTGATCAGTTCGCGAGATGATTTGGTGTCATGAATCTCGCTCTGCTGTGTGCGCGGGAGGAAAGCTGGGGGAGGGATTGTTTGGCCGACCCTGCATAACTAATTCTGTCCTTCCACTGAGGCAGTCAAAGCAGTTCACATTCCCTTCTCTGCCTTCCCTGTCTGCTAATCACCTCTAAGGCTGAGGAAAGGCACTGTAGTACATTGCAGCACGAACTGCTGCTGCATCACCCCTTTTCTCTGATGAAGAGTGCTTTCAAGGCCCACTGAAATACCAGAACGTCTTCCAGGCGTTTGTTCACTTCCCCTCATTGTGGCATCCGTTGGCCGAATCTTAACATCTGCTCCGTATGTGTTTATACAGTGGTTCTGAAGTGTCTCGTGTGTTTCTTTCTCGCTCAACCTCCACTTCTTTTCTTCGCAGATGGAGTCTCCTGTCTCCACGCCAGCTCCTCCCCCCCTCCACCTCCTGGCCGCAGTAGGCAACAGTGAGATTGCCTCGCCTTGTGAGCAGATAATGGTTCGCACGCGCTCAGTGGCGGTGAACACGTCCGATGTGGCCCTGGCTACCGAACCCGAGTGCTTGGGGCCCTGCGAGCCCGGTACCAGCGTCAATCTGGAAGGCATCGTGTGGCAGGAAACTGAAGATGGTAAGTGAAGTGGTTGAACATGCAATAAATGCATCCTGGATTGTGGCACAAAAGAAAACAAGCTAAAACCATATGGGGTAGTTATTGTTTTTTTTTTTTTTATTCACATATCCAGCGTGGTTGCATTAAGACATGAAGGAGGTATTGGTTTCTCGAGGCTTTAGTGAAGCTTCTGTCGTTAAAAAAAAAAGATCATCCTGCTGTCATTACCATACATATTTTTGCCTGCTCAAATGTAATTGGATATGCCCAGACTGCCTGAGGAAATGGTGGTGGTACTAATGCGTGCTTCAACAGCACACATGCTGCATAATATTGCCAAGAAGAATAGTAGTTGGCAGGCAGTTCTTAGGTGGCCTTGATTTGTTTTGTTTTTTTTCGCTTGGTAGTACGCAGACGGGAGTTTGTTGCACAGAGATATCTGCTCAACAACATCATGCCTCATAACACAAAGTACTTTTTTTTTGCAAGCCTGCCAGTTGGGAATAGAGTTGGCTGCTCTCCTGCAGCGCAGTCCGAGTGAAATCTTAGAAGCTCTCAGTTTTCCTCCCTTTGATCGAAACCGCATTCAGCTTATTTAATTTAAAGATGTATCACTAGCACTATCAGGTTCTGCTGGGTTTCAAAACTGCCCCCCCCCCCCCCCTTTTTTTTTTCTTTTTTTTTTTGCTGTTGTGCATGTGAAATAATGCAAACACCTAATCTTCAAAGCAGCTCGCGCTCAGCGGCTCTGCGGGCATGCTGTGTACAAATCGCCCACACATCCACAGTGCTGCTTGTTGGTTCACTTGGAGGAACCAAACAGAAAAAAGGTCCCCGGCTCATCAGCATTCCCAAAGCACAGTCCCTGCTATTGAGTGGCTTTTTTCACCCTTTTTTGATTTTTGCTCCAGCCCAGGGCTGTGTCTGATTCACCCCCGTTCTCCTCTCTGTTGCAGCTCTTTTCTGTTACCAAGCATCCAGCCAGTCACCCCTTGACTCTGTTTCCAAGCAAACTGGGAGAGAGCGAGTGCAAGGCAAGGGGTTGAGGCAGGAGGGCGGAGGGGTGGGGGGGTAGACAAGGCTACTTCTGTTAGTGACACAAACATGGCTCAGAGCCAGCACCAGTACTATGTTTGTGCTCCCTCATTCTCTGCCTCCCACAGAGTGATTGAGCCTCCCTCTCGCCCTGCCCCCTTCCCTTTCCCCAACCAAGTCTGTCCTTTGCCTGCACTCACCCTCTCAAAGCTGCTATTTTGGCTGAAAGAGGTAGTGGTTTGGCCTGATGTAGCTGTGTTTTCTTCTGATTCTACTCTATCTGGCTCAGTGGGGAGGAGGTTGGTGGGAGCTTTTGAGTGGTTTTAAAAGTGGTGTGGTGGAGAGAGACGGTAGAGGGGAGGGTGTGGAGGGGAGGAGGGGGAGACACACTGCAGGTGTAGCACACAGGTTGTTATGGCCATCAGAGCTGTAGAGACCAGTATGGTTTCCAGCCTCCAGCCCACTTCACTCTCTTTGAAGCCTGTTTTTTATCTCACAAAAGAAACTTGTGTCAGGCAGACAGACAGGGGTAGAAAACCAGATAAACGTCATTAAAAGATGAAGTGACTGGTTTGATTACTGCAAGTTCTTCTGTGTTAAGACTTCCAGTCTGTTGTGAATTTATGCAGGCGGCAGCCTGTTCACTGCTGAAAAAAATCTGATATAGTTTTGTATTTTTGAGAAAGAGTGCTGAGGCTGAAATCTATACTGTTTAGAAATCTTTACTGGGTATTTAAGTTTCACCTTAAAATGACACTTAAATACCCAAATGCTTAATATAAACAGTAAAACAACAGCGTAGCAGAGATATGAGGTTAAATCTTTGCAATGAGGCATTTCTCAATACCCTCCATTGTATTACATTTTCCACACTGCTTTAAACACAAGGATGTGTATTCCTTCTACATCATTTTAATGGGACAAGCCTCAAACAACCCACTGGCTAGTTTTAAAATGAAAAAGACCCAGATGCTGCCTGAATCAAACTGCACTGCCATTCAGCTGTTTTTCCCCTAAGAGACCCGAGAATGTAGACTTGTTGCGCTGTGTGGCAACTCAACAAATGAGAACCAAATGAGGAAATCAAGCAAATCCAGGCAGAGTACCAGGGAAGAGGAACAAACAGGGGCCCCAAAGACGTAGCAGAGGCATCCTGATTAGCAGTGAAGTTGAGCAGTCCTCCACTTCTCTGCATGACAAGTCTCATACAGAGCTGTTTAGGCATGCACAGTGTGTGTGTGTGCATTTCATTTAGCATGCCAACCAACAGCTGCTTCATCACCTCCGCCTTTCGGCCTTGTGGGAGTAAATGAACAACAGGCTCCCAGTAATTGTCTGCGCCTCACCCGACTCGCCGAGTGCCAGAGAAAGAAACCGATGAGGAGGAAGCAAGCAACACCTAACAAAACGCGATCACAGAAGGTGCACCTTCGGTCAGTGCTGACAAGAATCTTGGCTGATGAGGCTGAATAAATTTTTCATCCTGTGTAATTTGAGCTCAGACGTTGCAGCGCTTTCAGCCAAATCTGGATAATGACAAGATTTGAATAGAAGTCTGAACATATAATGGCTTCGTGAATGAACAAAATAACCCATACAACGTAAAAAATACATACAATTTAATGCATTTAGTGCTGTGTAGGAGAAAAAAATGATGAGAGAAAGTGAGTCTGTGTCTTGCTGTCAGTCTGGGGGTGAGTGAAGCGTAGACAGGAGGAAGAAGAGGGGGGAGCCGTGGTATTTTAAGGCCCGGCACTGACACAAATCCCCTCAGCACAGACGAGGCAGTGGCAGCTCCCAGGGTCGTGTCGGCAGAGCGATGGGCCAACCCCTCCCAGGCTTAGCATGCTGATACCTCCAAATGCCATCTCTAAAATGCTGGAGAAGTTTATTGCTCTTGAAACGCAGCCCAGAACGCCTTGGCTCCTGCTCCAGGGCAGAGGGAACACAGAGGGGGCCCCTTTGGCCAAACACTGCAGCTCCATGCCAGTGCCAGTGTGGCGTTCACACACACCGACCCTCCAGTGCACAGCAGGCTATTCCCTGAGCAGGTCCCACAGCTTCTTAAGCTCCCTAATAGATAAATAATACAGGCTGTTTGTGATAAATGTTTGTCTCATGGATTATTTATGCAACACACATCATTGGAGCCTTGCGAGGGTTGGCTTTAGCACAGGAGTTAAAAGCTGTTTGGCATCTGCATAGAAGAGAGGTCAGTGTGAAACGGATATTCCTGTATAAACATTCGAGAGATGTCTTTTTTTTTTCCACCTCTATTTCTCCAACCCTGTCAGGGAGTTGAGAAGGGGAATATTGTATGAAAGGAGTACTTGGAAGCTATGCTTCCTTGCTCCTTTGAAGACCACCTGTCAGTGGCCTCGTTGAAATGTTTTTACAAAGGCGAGCGGTGGCTGCTCCCTGTGAACTTGCTATAGAAACTGTCCTTGAAATGAGAGTGAGCATTGTCAGGAGGCCTGTAGCTGTCTGCCAGGCCAATGAGCAAGAAGGAGATGGAGTGAAAAATCAATCACAGAAGACACAACTTCTGTTAACGGTAGTATTCAAAAGAAAAGAACAAAAGGGATACTTCTTTTTCCTTTCTTCAGCCCGCACACAGTAGATTTGCCACTTTCTTAGTCACTTGGTAACTCACTAAGCCAGTCTTTACCCTCATCAGCGTTCACTATGCAAGTGAAAGTGGCAGACTTCCAAGGGAAAAAGTGAACACTCACCAGCTTTCCTAAATATGTGGTTCAAATAACACTCAAAGAACGTTAGGCATTGATGGCTTTCTGAAGGAGAAGGCTTGTCTTGTTCGTCACAAATCCACTCCCTGGGTATTGTTAGCAAGATGGCGCCTGAGTCAACCCAAATCTCTTAAGAGACACATTGGTTCCCATTCTTATTGGCTGACAACTGCATTTTTTCAAGCACTTAAATGGCCTTGAAACGTAAATCATATGCCTGGAGGAATTGTAGGCTTTGCCAGTGGTTGTCACAAGATATCATGTTTGCTATATACACGTCAAGGAGAGCTTGAGTAATGCGCCTTTGGCAGACCTGTCTCTTAATCGCAGCACCATCTCCTTTAAGGAAAAACACCAGAGGCGTTGCTTTAACTGAAAGATGGTAGATTTATCCAGATGACATTTAAGGAAACTGCTCCCTGCCTCAGTACAAATTATTTACAGTAATAAGTACATGTTAAGTTGGTAGAGATGTCAAATATTTATTTTTTGGCTGTTGCAAACATGGCTGACTGCTGTTTTGTGATCTACTCCCACTGTAAGAGTAAACATGTACAGATTTTTTTTCCTTTTGCTGTGGAGGGAGAAGCTGCTGCATGCGGCTGATAATGTCGGACGATGTGGGAAGCATACTAATGCTCCCTTCCTTTGCCTCTCAGTGGTATGAGAGAATTGACCTTCTCACAGGCTGTTATTCTTGTCAGTGAGAGTGACTTTACACTTTTACCTCTTATGAACCAGACTGCAGCCTGAACTTTTCAGATAGCGCTCGCTTGAAATGCTCCAAAATCCCAAATAAAATCATCAACCACACACTTGTCTCATCTGCTAGTCATCTGTAACTTTTACGCTTTTGGACTAAGAGCTGTAATTTTTATTCTACTTTTTTTACAGTCGTTTTTTTTTTTTACAGGGCTGCAGCTAAAGATTATATTTTTACTACAGTTTAATCTACAGAATTTGCTTGCTCAAAGATCTGGTGGATGTAAGAGTATCACTTAAACTATTACTGCTATCAACCTTTATGTGTTTCAGCAGCAAGAATATGCTCCAAATTCTTTTCTTTGTCTCGGGTTTACAATGAAAGTAGGAATGTGTTGTGCACATTGACACCTTGCGTCTACATTTCAGCAACTATCCAACAGGTTTTTTTAGTTTAATGTGCTGCTATCAGGACTGACAGAGCTGGATTAAATTGAGATCTTTACACCCACACTGTATTTGGATCAGCTGGTCATGTTACTTTTGTCGGAAAAAAGTTGGAATTTATCTTTTTATTATCCGTTTATAACCATACAGTATCTTAACAGAAGTTGTCTAAGTCTGGCTGTTTAAGACTTAAAATAATTAATGTAAATAATACAAATTCCTTAATTATTTGCATTGTTGTATTGATAATGTAGCATCGAGATCTTGCACAGAAACATTGAGTTGCTGCTATAACACAAATGAGCTAGTTAACATGTTGGGTAACTTGCCGTCAAATATGTTCTTTTTATTCCAGTATCAATGGTCAAAGTGGTTGCATCATGGCATATGACCCCTTGAAATGTGGAAGAATGTTGAAAAATACATAGTAGGCTGTATGAATTGATCAGGACAGCTACTTTTTGCTTGTATTTTGAAGAGCCTGACTAATATATGTCAGCTGATTCTAGCCTGTCACAGATATATTAGCACTGGCCAATATGTTACCTGTTATGCACTGATTAAAACAAAAATTAGAATTTTTTACAGAACATAATGGAGAAAATGATGTGTGGGATAATTTAGAAACTGTACCATCCATCGCATAGTTTGTCCAGCAGAGTTGCTCTGACTCCATTGTTTACAATACTGTCAGTACTGGTTGCAGCACATGTAGCACACATCGCAGCTGAGCAAATGGTGGTGCAGAGTACTGTGTATGTTGCCAACTAGTTTGTGAAATACAGGACTGGAAAGGTAATAAACAATGACCCAATATTTTTTCCCTTTCAATCTAACTCATACATAGAGAATACTGGCCAAAACAGCGTGTTTTACTCTTTAAAAGCTGGATGGAAAAATTGCATTGGCCCCAAAAATCCAGTATCTGTTGGGACAAACAATGATCTTAGATGGCGTCTACAGATTGCCTGTTTTGTCCAAACCATTAGTCCAGACCCCTAAAATATTAATTTTACTACCATACAAGATAAAACAAAATCCTAGTACAGGGATTCTCAAACTGGAGCAAAGGCCCCCTTGGGGGTTGTGTTAACATAACACTTAAAATACTGCAAGTACTACATTCCACTGTATAACCTCCATCTCCAGTGCTGCGAGTGACTCATATAGTTCGTCCTAAATTGCTGTCTGCAAAGCATTTCAGATAAAGGTCAGTCTTAGGACTTTCTATTCTGACACTGACATAACCGGACAAGCTCGACTTCGTTTTATGCACCACAAGTGCAGAAACACCGTTAAAATGGACTGTTGGAAACATGCTCAGACACTTGAATGCTCAAACGCTTCATTTGTCAAGGTTACAGTTATTGCTCCTGGCAGCACCCGGCTATCTTTTATCTTCTCTCCCTAATGAATACTGACACTATTTTTCTCATTGTTCTCACTTTCTTGTCTACATGCAACCTTGTTGAGTGGTGCTTTTATTGCAGAGAAAATTGGAACTGGAGAAGAAATATCTGTTAGGTTTTTTTTTATTTTACAAGGATACATGGAGGAGAGTCTGTCAATAATTACATTAGTATCTGACTGTGTACAAAAGGTGAGACCTGCAAGTGTTGGTAATTGTAAGTAACTTTTTCTAAGGTTGGCCTTGTTTTAATTAGAAGTCTCTCTCACACATTTATAGACAAATTAAAACCTGTAATTTGATATTTTGCCAAAGCAGTTATAAAATGTCACACCCAATCATTACGCAGAAATGATCTCCAATTTTCAAAGATAACAAAGGCGTTTTGACAAGGTCAGTCAGTGAAAATGCCATTAACCCCACTGAATTCCTGTTGAGTTGGAGCAGAGCAGAGGTCAGCCAGTGAACCCATGGCCCTCGCAGATTTCACCAGCAGCAGAGGACCTGATATTTGGCCCCACCACAACCTAATGAAATGTGTTAAGTAGGGAGGAGGGGAGTTTTAGGGCAGGACATCGCCGTCACTCATGCAGCAGACGAGCTACTCCCGACTTGATTTTTTTCCCCCTTTCATTACCCTCTTGTTCAAGTAATCTTATACAAGTATGCAGCGGAGTTGGGCGCCTAAGTAGGACTGCCATTTGTTGTTCAACAGCATTGAAAGGAAATGAGTGGTAAAATTACAGGCCAATTCCTCTCATTAATGTGGGCTTCACTCAGCTGTCCTGAGTGACCCTATTAAGGCTGACACAAAGCGGGGGGGATGGGAGCAGGGAACCGGGTTTCGCTCCAAATCACTCCGACCCTTTCCCTTCACCCCACAGCGACCCTCCCCTGGCAAACAAATCCCAAGTGAACTGCAGCTCCAAAGAGCAAGTTTTATTTTCTGATCTTTGAACTCCAGTCTGTTTCTTCCCCTGAAACAAATCCAGTGAGTAAAGAGAGGGATCACGGCCCACACAAACACTCATATGTGACTCCCCATGTGTAAACAAATGGTCATGCGATGGAAAGTCATCCTAGTTTCTTGTGTAATTTGCTTTCTGCCACGGGGAAATTTGGTTGGGTTGTTTTGTCAAGGACTTTCCATGTTTAGACAGACTTGACATTGACATCTTTGTCCCCGACAGCTTGAAAATTATTCCCAGGATGAAAGCGTACAGATAAATTCAAATAGCTTTCGGTTTCCAGCATTTAAAACTTAATCTTATTGCATACCCTTGAGCATATTTTTTTTATTGCCAGGAAATTCTATGAATATATATCCCCCTATCAAGACTTCATTAAGTGGTCCAGTCAAAACACTGTAATGCAAATTATAACACTTGCGACACATCAAAACTGGATTCTGCACAGAAATATTTAAGGAGTACATTTTCAGCAAACCACAGCTCCACGTAGTTATTCATCTTCTCAAAGCATGTCATCATTTTTAACTGCCACTCCTTTTTTCCCAAGTAGTCGAGTTAGTGTGCAATCAGCATATCTACTCATGGTTTATTAAGCTGGTACCAACACAATATTGGTTGCTTAATGAAGAGAAACTGTCATCGATGCAAGGTACATTTTTAACAAGAACATGTGCCTACTTGTGTATGCAGTAGGGTAGAAAGGATATGCTTAGCTGTGCTTGGAAAACATTATCTATACAAAATAATAGCTTCGATTTGAGGAAAGAATTAAGTAGAAATGACTGTAAATGGTGTAAAGTGATTATTATTGGTCGTTATTGCTGCTAGTTTAAGCTGTATGTACCTCAGATGTTTCACAGTTAAAGCATGATGTGACCTAGAAATTGAATTCCCAAGCTCTGACGTAACTTTATAAGTGTCAGCTTTAAACTCTTTTCACTTATGCCCATGATGAGGAGTATGATATAATAACTTGGCCTGTCATTTTCACTTTGTGTAAGCTATACACCACATACACACTGAGTCGTTGCAAAGCATCAGTCTTACTCACTTTTTCAAAACAACTTAATTAAATATGAAGTGCTGTAACATTTTCATTCCTTTTTTTTTTTTTTTAAAAGTTTTTTTATAGCAACATTCCCATTTGAGTCAAGACGGATCCAAATTTTCTTTGAATGTCCTTGAGGTGTCCCACATAACACTCAATGAACTACGTTATTAGCATTCAGAGTCAGAAACGGAGATCTGAGGTGACCCAGAAGCCAAGGACCACTCTGACAGGATTACAGAGTTCCTTGGCTCCAGCATGGGAACATGGCCAGAAGGAAACCATGAGGGGGGAAAAACACATGACAGCGAGCGTAGAGGCTACAAAACAGGCCTGTCAATGATTCTGAGCTGCTGACCCATAATGAGTATGAAACTATTACAGGGTTTCTGCAGCATATTTGCTCGTTATACTGCTTGTATATGTCCATCAGCAGTGGTTATGTTAAACACGTTTTTGCTATGGCTGCATGACACTTCCCTGTCGATGTGTGTTATCTAAATACAGTAGTTACATTTTATAGGCTGCTTAATGATTGCAGTGTTTATGCATCTTTTGCTACTGACAGCATATAAAGTATTTCTGGCCAATCGATCCGCAACCTATTTAGAGTGTAAATGCTCAATAAGATCGATCCCTGCACCTCATCTTATAGTCTGTCATCCACTTTGTTTTCATTGAAGTTAAGCGTATGCAACCCTACACTGTCGGCTGCTTTTCACCAAGACACCTGAGAGGTGTAGTTGAGGGAAATGCAAAGAAAACCCAATGTAAAGCACCCACGATGTCAGATTGTGGCAGAGATTTGTCTTCCAGCGGGACAGTGATCCTTATCAAATGCTCGAGTACACCGTTGAATTTCTTCAGAACAAAACTGTGATGATGGAAAATCTTTGCAGGGGCTTGAAGATGGGTATTGAGATGCTCCTTGTACAGCTTGACTGAGCTTAAGTCAATCTGTGGGAGGAATTACATGAAATTTGAACTCTTATGGTGTGCCAGGTATATATTTAAGGGTGACCTAAAGATGTATCAGTGTCTACTTAGGTTGAAATAACAGCTTAGGTGTCTATATTTCCAGTATATTTATTTTAAAAAAACTTTATCTCCTGGAATAAAATTCAACGTTCATTATGTTTCATTTTATAAGCACTTTTAATATGTGCTTTACCTCGTAGTCTGCACTTCTACACACAATGCTGTTGAAATACATTGACTCACTAAGGATTCTTTAGCAGTTTAAAACTACATTTTATTTGCTGTCTTGTTGAGAATAAAAAATGACACTTGTATCAGTATTCTCATTGAACTCTAGGCAAAAAAAAAGCAAATTAATATCTTTCCCAAACTGTTTTTGTTTAACATATTTTTGATCAGTACTGGCATCAGTAACACTAAAATCCCACTCATGCTTTTCCATTGTCTCGACTAAAGACCAAATGCTAATATAAAATCATTAAAGACTTTTAACAACTCATGGTGTAATTTCCAAAGCCCTCTTCAGAGAATGCAGGGAAGGCTATATCCTGCACATCATGAAAGGCTAGTCATTCATTTGCCCTGCCTTGATTTACATCCTGCCACGACCAGCTGCCAGAGCCATTTTGTGTTGGAGTGTTTGGAGAGCTTAGGGGGGCGGGCTGTTGAAGGCGTTTTAGAAAAGGTCTGGGTTCTTTTAATGTGACAGAAATCTGAACTCGAGGACCTCTCCACAACCCAGCGAACACACAAACGACATTTGCAGTTGGATCCAGCCTTGACCGAGCTCTTATGCTTTCAGGTCATAGATTGAAGGAAGAGACTCGTGGCCAAGTGTCAGCAGGTTCCTGTAAACATATATAAATGCCCTATACACACTCACTGCTTCACGCCAGTGGCAGTGAGAGAAAAATGAGTTCTGAACTGTGACTTGTGTGTGTGGGAGGGGGAAAAGATTGTAAGCCAGGGATGGTTATACCATTGAAAAGAGGAAATGAGGGTGAGGGTGAAGGAGAGAGGGAAAATGGGGTGAGCAAGAGAGGTTTCCTAAGCTAATAAAATGCTCAGAGGGATGGAAGCTGCCAGCCAGCATTCCTGTGCCATTAGATAAGTTAGCTCACTGCAGCCTCCAGTTTCTCTGCAGTGCTGAAGTGGCAAGCTGAGGTCACCACCGGGGAGTGAGGGGGATGGTGTGGGCAATGATTTCAGAATGTTTTTGTGCACAGTTGTCGCTCCTAAACCTCTGAAGCTGTTTGGTTGATGATTTACATTTGAATTTATGAGCAAAATTGGGAAAATTATCCGTCATCTACCTCTATCACGCCTTCAACAGCAGCGTCTCCGTGCTGTATTTCCTGTAGTTAAACATCTAAAGCGCTAGTTAAATAACTTTGTACAAACCTGCATAATGAATTGTGACATTTTGATGACATACAAGCTGTTGAAATGAAGAGTATTTAGTTTCGTAGTGGAGAAATATACATAGAGGGTCGTGTGATCTTCTGGAACTAATTTTAGATGTTAAAATGTGAGATCAGGTATCGCACTCGGCACAGGTCAGATTGTGTAGCTCACACCAAGTGCTACCAAATTCACACCAGCCAAATGGCAACACAGAAGCTTCTAAGTGTGACAGATTGCAGCAATACCAGAGAAGTCAAGAAGCTTCTCTTGCACACTCATTTACAGTCTGTCAAGCTGAACCCTTCACGTTGAATTGGTTGAACCCAGGAGCTTGTTGGTTGTTTTTAAGAAGCTGTAGTAGTAAATCCATACTCTTCCCCAAGGTAGTAAATTTCTGGGCTGAAAAGTGAGATAGAGGGTTGCGAAAAGTATTTGCCTCCAAGTAATTCTCCATCAGGGAGATCTCTTGTGCTGTGAGATGCCTTATTTAAATGGAAAGAGTGTTGAGTGAGTATTCCCCAGTAACCTCAGCGTGATCATTCTTAGTAAGACCTTCTGCCAGTATCTTATACAGGTTTTACAATACTGACTGCAGCTGAGTCTGTTCCAAGTCATTTAGAAGATATCGTCAGTCTCGCCCCTACGGCTTTACTGAGTGAAGGAGATTAAAAAAGGATCTTTGACTCGTATAACTATCTTGCATATGACACCCTTTAGCAAAGATTAACACATTGATGGAGCAGCCACAATGGAACTTATTGCTCACATAGTGCAGGCAGTTACACATGAATGTGACAGTGAAATGTTTCCTGTTGTGTTTGGTACATGACTTATTGTCATAGTTAACACAATATGAATGTGTGAATCTTCAATGTCTTGTCTTGCAGGCATGCTGGTGGTCAATGTTACTTGGAGAAACAAGACATATGTGGGCACCCTGTTGGACTGTACACGGCATGACTGGGCTCCCCCCAGGTAAGCAGCCTGTTCACTTTATTTCAAGTAGAGAAAGCAAGTTTTGCTTGCGCACTATTTTTGTGATTATTTAAACATGATTATACAGGGATGGGGTCACAGATTGCTAGATCGTAAAAAAAAAAAGGAGATGAATATAATCATAAATATCGAAGCATTAGCCCGCACAAAACTGACAGGCTAAGCAAAAAAGAAAAAAACAGCAACGTTTTGTGTACTATTAAATTTACTGTCGTACATGGTAGTTGTAAATGTCAAGGTAGAAGAGAGTTCACAATTGCCATGAATCACTGATGCGTTCACTCTATCCAAGCTCTTGGTACTTGGTCTCTTAACCTTTTCATATTCTGTGTGATATGAATCTGCTGTAGAAGCATCTGCTCAAGGATATACAGCCTAATGCACCAAATTGCCAGTGTGCCACTGGATCTACCGAGTACATGTTAGTCTTTATGTTGTGCCTGGAGAAACAGGATTCATTGGCAAACGGCTGATGTCCCAGGAGGCAGCAGTGGAAATAGAAAGCTACTCTAACAAGCCAGATTGCAGAATCCAATTATTGGACTAATAGCTTTTCCTCAACACTGTAAAACATTCTCTATCTCAAAGGCTGCAATTTCTTAGATCAGTGTTATGTGGGTGGCAAAAGGTGTTTTTGTAATTTCTGGATACTTGCCTTTGTTATGCAAAACACACAGGATGTGTAAAATACATTGCCAAGCGCTTGCTTTGATTTAGAGCACCTGCACCGTATCTAAATGTAAATATGAATCTATATTTGAAATGCATGGTTAAGTGCAATAGAAAAAAATCAAGATTAAAGTAGTGCTAATGGAAAACAAGGAGATGCCGTATCGCACTAATGTATCACAGTATATCACAATAATGCTAAGTACATGAGGTTTGCTGGGTTGCATTTGCACCAAGATAGTCTTACAGTTTGCAGCACGACTACATTAGGGACACACCATGAATAATTCAGAAAGCTTTCAACGGACTGAATATAAACTTGGGCTTGTAATGAGTCTAAATTCCTGTACCACTGTCAGACTACGGATGTATTCACATCCCCTGCTGGGGCTGAAATTGTTTGGAGAGACTTGTAGAGGAAGCTGTGAGTCATACCAGCCCCTGTGTCTGACTTTGTCACAGACTGCTAACCTTCACTGCTGTGCAGAAAGATAATTACATTACTGTTATGGAGAGATAAGGCCAAACCGCTATTTTAAGTATTTGAATGACTGCGTGTTTTGATTACAGAGCAGGTAGAAGGTTCATGGCTGTCTTTTCAAATCATGTTTGCTTGTCTTCCATTTGGACAGACGTGTGGCTTTGTTTTAAAGTGCTTACTCCCCTATAGTGCGCTAAGCATCAGATTGGTATGTTGCGAGAAGACATGGATAGAACAATGGTGTATCTATTTTTATATAATTGCCATTGTTTATACACTTTAGTAAACAAAGTACAGTATTGTCATCCTTGGCATTACTGTTATGGTTTATATTTCTGAGTGTCCTATGAGACAGTGTGGAATTGTCGCATGTTATTTGGCATACCAACACAGTAAATAACAGTGTATGCGAGATTCCCAGTAAAATGTAAACAAATCTTCCTCAGACAAACTTTACAGAGGGTATAGCCAAGTACAGATGTAGCCAAAATCTTGCTAAAAAAATATTTTTTTCTGAAAGCTTTGCTGCAATCTAGAGAGCATTACAGATGCCAGAAACTGACCTTTTTTTTCTTTTATCTTGACAATCAGATGCTTTGGGCCTGTGTGGTTTCCAAGTAATGACTAATGAGGGCAACAGGGGTTTGCCTTCCAGATACACGTGTATTTATTGTAAGGTCACTTGTCACATCTTGATTCCACACAGGTGATCTCCATTTCATAAAAACGGCTGACTGCACCACGGATGAGATTTGTCATTTTTCATGGCAGACTGTTGATCACTGTCAAAAGTGCCAATTATATTCACGGTGATTAAATGCTGTGAGATAATAAAAATGAAAAAGTTCAGAGGGCGATTTATTGGAACATTGTTATTCAGTTTTCACAGCAAAGAATTTTTATTATATTGTTTTGGAATCTAAAGTTGTATTGCAGTTGTATTAGTTTTTTTGGCTCCTTCCCACTGTTGGCGACTGCTTGCTCATAGTGAATCCAAAGGTAACTTTGGATTGTTGGGTTCTCTGTTCTTTGTTAAAAATTCGTAAAGTCTTTACCTTACTATGTGAAGTGCTATGAGATGACGTGTTGTGAATTGGTGCTATATACATTTTATTTAATTAATACTGCGACATGACTAACCCTTCTATCTGATTTTCAACACTGCTGCAGGTTTTGTGAATCTCCTACAAGTGATCTGGAGATGAGGAACGGTCGTGGTCGAGGTAAGCGAATGCGGCCGAACAGCAACACCCCCATCAATGAGAACAGCAACTCGTCAGACAACAAGGGCACCACCAACAACAAGACACGTGCTGCATCTAACAGCAAAGGCCGGAGGGGCAGCCAGACGCCATCGGAGCGTCGCACCCCGCCGAACAGTAACACCGAGGACATCAAGGCCAGTCCCTCCTCAGCTGGAAAACGCAAGACCAAACCAGCCTCAGACATGGAACCCAATTCCAGCTCAGAGGACACCAAAGGCAACAAACGTATGCGGACAAACTCCAACAGTGGAGGGGTGGGACCAACGGGCCTCCCGATCCCTTCTATTAAGACTGAGCCACTTCCACCTCCCCTTGATCGCAGCTGCCCCTCTCCAGTTCTAATTGACTGCCCACACCCCAACTGCAACAAGAAGTACAAGCACATCAATGGTCTCAAGTACCACCAAGCCCGTGCCCACAATGATGATGACATAAAGCTGGAAATGGATGGAGACAGTGAATATGGAGAGGACTCAACTATCCACCCTGAACCAGGGAACTGTAACGGAGCCTCTATCTCTCAGAAAGGATGCTTATCTCCTGCACGGTCAGTTACTCCAAAAGGCAGGAACTTTGAGGCTCAAAGTCCCTCCCCGTCTTCTGGCAAGTTTGGTTCAAAGCAGAGTAAAAAGAAAATGGCTGAGACAGATCCAGAAACAGGAGGTACACCGATGGATGGCTGTGAGGATGGGCCATGCCTCACTGATGAGGCCAGTAACGATGGTATAGATGATAAGAGAGGGTCAGATAAGTCTAAAAAGGGTAGCACTGGCACAAAAGCTGATAAAATGGCCCAGAAAAACTTGAAGTCACCACGGCCCATGGGTCCTGGCCCTCCAGCATCCCAGCAGATGTACTCTTTTCCTCCTGGAAACCCAAATTCTTCCCCAGGGCTTACCCCAATAATACAAGGAATCCCCAAGAGTCCTCAAATGAAAGGCACACAGCCGAAACCCCCTGCCATTGGAGATGCAGCCCCGAGTAGCTCCAAAGACAAGAAGAAGAAGGACAAAAAGAAAAAGGATGGTGGGAAGGAAGCAGACAGTCCCAAGCCTCCAGGAAAAGGAGGGAAACTGGAGGAAGGAAAGCTTCCATACGCTGAACCTTGCGATCAAGGGAATAAGGGGGAAGGTCTCCTAAATGGTTCCTCAGATCCTCATCAGAGTCGCTTGGCCAGTATCAAGGCTGAGGCTGACAAGATATACAGCTTTTCTGACAACGCTCCAAGCCCATCCATTGGTGTAGCCAGTCGAATAGATGGTAGTGGGATGCCTCAGCCCCTCACACCACTTCATGTTGTGAACCAGAATGGAGCTGATAACTCTTCAGTCAAAACCAATAGCCCAGCATACTCGGATATTTCAGATGCTGGTGAGGATGGTGAAGGAAAACTAGAAGGTGTCAAAGTCAGGACAGAGGACCAAGCCATCAGGGAAAGTGTCAAAAAAGCACTCTTTCCAAACCAGACACCCAACAAAGATTCCCCGTACTATGCCGGTTATGAGACGTATTACTCACCAAATTACGTCAACCCCAGTCCTGGTGGGCCCAATCCAAGCACACCAGGGGCTGAAGGTCAGGTTAAGATCAAACGGGATGATGAGCCAGACCAAGTTGAGGAAAAAGTCAAGGTTGAGCTTCATGAAGAGCGCAAACCTGACAGCAGTGCTCCTGGCCAGCAGCAGCAGCAACAGCAGCAGCAGCAGCAACAACAACAACAACAGCAACCTTCCGTCATCCAACAGAGATCCAACATGTACATGCAGCCTCTTTACTACAACCAGTATGCTTATGTCCCTCCATACGCATACCACCCCGATCAAGCCTACCATAACCACTTGATGAACACCAACCCAGCCTACCGGCAACAGTATGAGGAACGGCAGCGGCAGATGGCCGAACAGCATCGTGCTGCTGAGAAGAAGTCAGACGTTGCCATGAAAGAGCGAGAAGCCTCCATGAAGGAGGAGTGGAAACAAAAGAGCCCAATGCCGCCAAGCCTCTCCAAAGCCCCCAGTCAGTCAGACCTTGGAAAGACGCCGCAGCCCCCAAGCAAATCCAGGGACTCTCCCTCCGAGCCCTCCTCCAAATCCATGGGGAGCATAAAGGTGGAGGACCCAAAGTCCCAGCAAGCTGAGGGGCTGAAGATGAAGCTGACTGAAGGGGGCCACCATGGAAAGGAGGACTCCAAGCAAACACTTGAGTCCAGAGGCCAGGCAGGGATGGAGCAAGCCATGTGGTACAGACAGGTAAATACCCATCTACTCTAACAGTGCTTATCAATCTGTTGTGAGAATGTTTTTGGTTGAGTTATTTCAGTATTCAAATGCTGATTTCTCCTGACTTGAGCCTTCTTGTCCTCCCTTAGCAGTACCCCGAGAGCCAGAAGCCCCAAGCGGAAGATGAACACCAGCAACAACAACCTCGATGGAAAGATGAAAGGGACAGAGAGCGGGAACGCGATCGTAAATTAAAGGATGACAGGCCCCGGCCCAAGGACAGTCAAAGTGGGCCCAAGGAGGACAGCAAAGAGGGCAGTGATCCCAGAATCACTTCTGAAGACCATCGGGCTCTGAGCAAAGACTCTCGTTCTAATCCCCACATGCAGTTCTCATCACCACTAGCACAGCACCAAGGCTACATGCCCTACATGCATGGTTACCCCTATGGACAAGGCTATGACCCCAACCACCCTGGGTACAGGGGCATGCCTTCAGTCATGATGCAGAATTACCCAGGTATGACATTACATTTATTCCAAATATAAGCAAACAAAATATACAGTATGAAAAATGTTGAACTGATGACAAGATAAAGTCATCCAGTTTCTTTTGGCTGGTGAGTTTAATCATTAGTCCAAGTCATCAGCAGCTTCTTTTGGCCAAACACATGCTTAACTAACTTGATCATTAATGTAGAACGGTAGCTAAACTACATTTTAAGTTGTGAACAACGGAAAGGTAACACTTCTCATTACTCCAATAATGTAATGTCTTGGTTTTTGCATGCAAACACAATGTCTCTAAAGAATCGATGCAGATTTCAATTATATAGTCTCAACAGATGTATTTGCTGCACTTTTAGTTTTTTTGCTAGAAAATGTAATTTTCAAAAGCTCCACAAAGTAACTGCAATCCTTTGGTTGAGCTGTGTTTTGTCCTCAAAACACAGCATGGAAGTGATTTGTAAGGAAGTTAGATAGTTCAAGATTGATTTTGTTGGAACCAAGTTCCTAACAAGGGTTTTGAGTTGAATTATAAGTGGAAAATCACATTTACTGAAGAAATTGCAGGCATCCTTCCGTTCTTTATTTTTCTTTAGAAAAAGTGAAGGTGATTACTGAATTGAAAGCTTGTATAAAGACTAGTAGTAGTGGTTTAATTTGTGGCAATCCTCAAATATCAAGAAAGTCTGATGAATGTAACCCAAAGAATGTAGTCTATATGGGTAATGCATTAGTAGTAAACAAAGGAGTTTTTACGACAACAACGTGGCTCCTAATTTGCATTCAAGAGAGTAACTTTACTATTAGGCTGTTTTCCACTGCAGGAACGTATGAATGTTTACAGTAACAGTTTTCTGTTTCCACTGTGGTGTAACTTCAACCGTGATGTTAACTTTGAGTCTGCCAAAACAACAAAAAATAGGAGTTACTCAACGTAACTACAGTTCTATGAGCGTGTATGAAATAGATGAAGATAGAATGTTGGTCTATATGGTGAATTTTACGTTGGTGATTGCGATGTTAGATTACTACTTGATGGAAAAATGGCACTCTATGTCCTCTCCAAATTTAACCAATCAGCGTTAAGCCCCAACCAGCTCATGGACACTTTTTGTCCCCTAAAAACGGCCCTTAATTGTGTTCTACAGGGTCAATTCTTGAGGTTCAAGCTACCCTAGAACAGCCTACATGTTCCAGCAGTGGAAAACGTCTTATTGTTAACGTACTTACAACATGCTGTTCATAAGCCACTTTCTTACAGTGTGTGTTTTCATTTTTACAATTAAAATGATCCCATGTAGAGAAATTATGATGGTACTACTGTTTACATATTAGTAAAATGGACTGATTGTGATCTAAAATCAATTACGTTCACCTCAAGACTGATTCATGTTTGCGTTAATGGAGAATAATCCATCATCACTTGTCACATTTGTATTCCTTGTAAACCTAAATGTTTTCTTATCACTCTTAGGTTCTTATCTACCCGGAGGTTATCCGTTTTCTCCTTACGGGAGTAAAATAGCCGGAGGTGAGGAAGGTAACGACAAATCTCGCGCCAGCCCCACCGTCACCAAAACAGCAACGGACTCCAAAGCCCTGGATATCCTGCATCAGCACGCCAGCCAGTACAAGAGCAAATCCCCGACTGTAGGCGACAAGCCGCCCCACGACAGGGAGAGGGAGCAGGACCGAGGAGCCGCTGGAGACAGAGATCGGGAAAGGGAGCGCGAACGGGAACGAGAGCGAGATGTGGACCGACCGCGATCCTCGCCATCCCAGCGCATCATGCCCTCCCACCACCACCTGGCATACCCCCTGCTCTCAGGGCAATACGACCTGTCCTACGCCACAGGTCAGTCAGGTATCCTCTCTCTGCTGTTTGTGCACAGATTCAAAGTAGATCATAAAACGTAACTCTAACAGATGCTATTTGACACTAAAACGCGTAAAAGCTGGGCTCATAGGTAACATTAGTTTTTGAGTTAAAAGTTCTTAAAGAAGGGTCGTGGATTTTTGCGCCATTTTCTTCGTGCCAATTTGTGGAGCAATGTTTAAAATGCTATAACTTCAGAAGTAATATAGCTAGAGCACTGAAATTTTGTAGACTTATTGATGTGCACATGTGGTCTTCAACAGTTCAACCGTGCTTTGATAGAATAATACAAACCAGTTTTATGATGGTGCAAATTTGATCAAGAAATATCCATGTTTTAATTCAATTCAGTTCAATATTCACTTTAAAAACTGTCACATTGAAGGTGGTCAGGCGTGGGGCATTTGGTGAATTGAGGCAGAATGACCCTATGGTAATCTAAATTAAGAACTAAACAAGGAAATGTTACAGATTGCCACATATTTCACAGCTCAGTTTACCTCTTTCCTACTGCTGCCAGCCAACAAACAGCGGCCCCTCCCTTTATTCACCAGCAGACACATGCAAAAGACTGACAGTGAAACAAAACACAAGCCTACTGAGACACATTGACAAACCGAGAGCAATGTTTGCAAACCAGCCAAATGCAGGTGGCCGACATCGCGCTTCACATAAATAATGCACAGTGTCCCTGCTT
Source organism: Chromis chromis (assembly GCA_900302755.1). Lineage (NCBI taxonomy): Eukaryota > Metazoa > Chordata > Actinopteri > Pomacentridae > Chromis > Chromis chromis. The sequence goes on along the minus strand of OMNN01100680.1, from coordinate 34,181 downwards.
TAAAATGTTTAGCCACTGAGATACGAGCGCAGAATGTCCTGTAAAAATGTAAAACTGCGTGTTTCTTTGTTCTGGGTTTATTGGAGGTGAAATAAAAAGAACACGGTGCTCCGCTCTTTTCCTTCCAACATTTATGTTGTACTCAGAGGCAGCAAAACCTGCTAAGAAACCAAATCGTGTCCAGACAAAGCTCTCACTTCTCTGCTGCAATCTAGTACAATATGCAGTGCAGCTTTTAGCCCCTCAGCTCATCCATCTTAAGTAGGTCCTCTGAGGACAAGTGGATCACAGTGTTGATAATAGAGATGTTGAATGAGCCCGCCAAGACGCAAAACCACCGCAGCCTGCACTGACATCTAGTGGCAGCTCTGCTCAATTACAGTTAGTGTGATAAACAAATTACACTTTGTTGTCAGTGTGTGAGCAGAAACTGTCTATCAGTCATGCAAGTGTTGTTGAAATTGTGGTGTTGATTTTTGGTGGATTTTGTTTGTGGAGCTGTTGAATTGTTCTGCATTACACTGACAGGTGTTTCTATTATGAGTGATGAAAACTTCACCACAAACTACATCCGTTTTAAAACATTTTAGACGAAAACTGAACATTATAACTGTCATGAAAGCAGGATTTAGTGCAGGACTGTTGTATTAGCGTGTGTATATATAGTAAAATGCATTATATTCTCCGAGCCGTTCATATATTTTTATCTAAAATCTTAATCTACAAATAGGGTTGGGTGATGAGCTAAAAAATATCACAATAATAATAACTTTATTTGTATAGCGCCTTTCATACAAGGTTTGCAGCTCAAAGTGCTTTTTGACAAAGAAACATCCACAATATTACAAGGTAAGAACACTTAAAACATTAAATAAACATTAAAAAAACAGCACTACCATCACCTACCCCAGCCTCTCACCAACTGCACCAATAACAGCAGGGTAGGGATACAAACCCTGGTTCGGGTAGGGGGTAGAAGTAGAAGAGGTAGAGTTAAAGATGAAAGTAGGATGGGATACAGACCCTGGTTTGGGTAGGGGTTAGAAAGTATAGGGGGTGCTGAAGGTGGAGGCAGTATAAAATAAATTGACAGATTCAGCAAATACTTTGTTTCTATTCTTATTTCGACCCGAAACTAGCACTATTCCTCCTCCTCCAAATCCACTGAGTAGATTTAACTGCCTCGTCTGACATTTCCTTCACTGTCTTCCTCACCTTCTGCCCCTAAGTCTGCATATCTAAGTAAGTTAAAAGGCTAAAGGCACAATAAAATGTTTATTTTCAGTCGATATGAATAATTATTGATAATGTTTATTGACCTACTTTTAAAAAATGACCTGGAGAAAAAAAAAGTTGTAGTTTGAATTTAATTCATTTTAATTAATTAAGCACTTTAGCCATTTATCAAGGTACATAGGTCATCATTTTTTATTTTTTAGATTTATTTTTGGCCTTTTATGCCTTTATTGGATAGGACAGTGGATAGAGTCGGAAACAGGAGAGAGTGGGGGAAGGACATGCGGTAAACGCCCGAGGTCGGAGTCGAACCCAGGACAGCCGCTACGCCTTAGCACTTGGGTCACGCAACATAACCATTAGGCTATCAGGGCGCCCCACATAGGTCATCATTTTAATGTTAATAATAATGATAATAATAATGCTAGTAAAACTAAAAATACACAAATTAATATATATTAATAAAAGTAAATGGGGATAACATAATGATCTCCTCCTGATACACATTAAATAAATACTCTAGATTCTCATGTGCTCATAACAGTTTACATTTAATGCATTAAGGTAAAACATTCTATTGATTGTCTGCCATATCTTTATATTGTATTATATATATCGTTTTATCATCCAGCCCTGTCTACAAAATTCATTTGGCTCTAAAATAAATGACATAAGTAATTTGCCTTAAAAGATACAACACAATTAAATGTAATAATATTACTTTACTCCTTCTCTTTTCTATTCTAGTCTTATTTTAGCTTATATATATTTATTTTTAGTAAGGTATTGTACTTACATCTTATTACTTTTCTATTAGAGGCTACATTTATTCACATTGTACCTTTTTTCTGAGTAGTATCTGGCACAATAATTTCCTTCGGGATACATAAAGTTCCGTCTTATCTTATATCTTCTTTTATTGCTCCACTGCCAACAACACGAGTGTGAAGTGTTTTCTTTCTGTATTCAGCGTAGTTGAATAAGTGATCTGTTAATAAACACGTCTTTGTTTTGTATCTTTCACAGGGAAACCTGACCGTCACACCTCAACCCTGCAAAGATTCATGTGACCGGCTCACATGAGAACAAGATCTCCCGGGTGATACCTTTTAGACATCAGTTGAATGGTGTTTCTACCTATATTTTTTAGTTTCTTCTGTCCCAAGGCTAGGCAGAGTGTTGTTGTTTTTTTGTTTTGTTTTTTTCTTCCTCCCCTCGTAAAACAATTCTCCAAACCTTGGACTGTAACAGGACTGAGAATAACCAGGTTCAAAGCCATCGCTCTGCCCCGTCACGCAGAGGAAACACCAACCCGCTGATTATCTAGTCTTTGCACTGTCAACAAATACAATGCAAAAACAGACTATTGGACTGCCAGAACAGCTTTTCTTGTTGTTGTTTTGTTTTTATTTTTCTGTCTGCATTGTTTGTTTTTTTTGTCACACGCAGAAAGAAATTGGCAGGGGATTTCGGGAAGATGGGTGGCTGATGGGGAAAGAGGAGTCAAACTAAATTAAAGACGGACACAAAAAAAAAGTGAATGACATTGAGATGATTTCAACTCTTATGTCTTTGGCTTCTCGTATGCCATGAAACAACAGTATATCCTTAACTTGACAAATGTTTGGCTATATTTCGTCGGGGGGGGG
>OMNN01100680.1:5535-19735 GCA_900302755.1 Chromis chromis | reverse complement strand
GTGAGGAGGTGTGGTTGACCCCGTTGCTAGGTATGACGCAGTCTTCTAAGAGCTGTGATTGGTTGGTACAAAAAGGGCTCCTAGTAATGAATGGACAGTAAAATCAACAGATCATATAACTTGGACTGTATTAAGAAATGTTTAATCGTGACATTTATTTTATGTCATGATGATGAAACTCACCAAAATTTAATTAATTGTGACACAGCTTCAAAATGTTTGATCGTCCCTCATTCACATGCCGATTACATTGATTTGCTTATTGTTATGTTTACTGTCCATGCTGGTAATTTTACTACTTAATGTACTTGATATTAATGGTGGACACAGACTCAGCTGTCAGCAATCCCTGTGATTGCTGGTGTCCTTATGAAAAGTGGTTTGATTTGGCAGAATGACCAAAAAAACTAATGAAATGGATAAAAAGAGAACAAGAAAGCCAAACTGGACACAAGAGCAGTGCCTGCTGTTGGCACAGCTCGTGGATGAAAATAAAACTGTATAAACCTATATAAACACTAATAAACCCTATATAAAACTAATAAAAATCCTATATAAAACTAATAAACCCTATATAAAACTAATAAAAACCTATATAAAACTAATAAACCCTATATAAAACTAATAAAAAACCTATATAAAACTAATAAAGACCTATATAAAAACTAATAAATCCTATATAAAACTAATAAACCTTATATAAAACTAATAAAAACCCTATATAAAACTAATAAACCCTATATAAAACTAATTATAACCTATGTAAAAACAGTTAGCAGCATTGTAGACGTAGCAGCACAGCAAGAGGTCCATGAGGGAATAGTGCAGCAGCTTTGAGTGCAGAAATTCAAGGTGGTGATTGACGATTAAAAACAGAAATATCTCTAAATAGAATTAGTAAAATAAAAAATAAAAAAAAGATCCTTGAATCGACTAAAATAGGAAAAAAACACTCATCACAATTTTAAATGTTTAACAAAATAGCTTAAAGATAAAATAAAGTATTTAAAATGGCACGGACCTGAAAATTTACGGAGGTCAAGGTTACAGAGCTTTACAGAGCTTTTTCAACTTTTTTTTTTTTTTTAAACAATGGGTCTTTAGACACATTTTAATTGTTTTTATATATATATATAAATTAGAAGTGTAGGAAGAATAAACTTAATAAACTAGTTTTTAAAAAATGTAAATATCACAAATTAGCCAAATAATCCTTGAATTATCTAAAAACTATTTAACAACTAGAGTGATTTTCAAAATAAAACCCCAAACTTGCAGGTAATACTGTTAAAATGTGAAACCAGATTTCCTCCTTCTCTTTTTATACCACTATAATTTATATTTTTCCTCCCAGCTGCAAATAATGAGCGGTGTGTGTGTTGTTGTGGGCGTCTGTGGGGAGAAAATAGCCTCTTTAATCCCTGCTGCTGCTGTAAACAGCCACTCGGCTAATAGGTAAGAGCTCAGCCCACCTCCAGGAGACTCAGTGGCTGCTGCTCAGCGCGACTCTCCGCTCTAAACTCCACTCAGAGGAGAGTTTAGGGGCTTTTTAGTCCGTTTTTTCGTGGATGAAGAACTTAAAATGACTGAACAGAGAAATGCAGCAGCGACCTGAGGAGTTTGGTGGAGCTACGAGGCGACAACTGAGCGCTAAAAGAGTCGGAGGACTGTGAGCTACAGGTAGGAGACTGTAGTCAAGTTAGAGGCCAGAAGGAAGGGGGGCTTCCTGGAGGGATTTCAAAATAATACACTCATGACAAACTCAGGAATCAATATAAAACGTGTAAAAATTTTGTTTTTAGCAGTGGGTAGGGGCTACAAATATATTAAAATAAATTTAGCATGACAGAAATGCAGAGTTTTGGTTAGAATTAGCAATTAATTAAACTTTACAAGTTGCTAATTTGCAATAATTAAAGGTTGCAATTGAAGATAAACATTATTCTGCAGTCCGACTCACATTTTATACATATGTTTTGTATTATTGCTACTTTATTTACCTTGATTGCAGATTGTGTAACACTTGCTTCTGAGCCCTGAATGACCCACTTGTCTCAGTGTTTAGTGATTATTAGCAAAAAGTTCTTGAATTTGCTTAGTTTCCTGGAAGTATTAGTTGTTCTTGTTGTTGTTGTTACTTTATTTAACATGATTGCAGATTGTGCAACACTTGGATGCTGCTTCTGAGCCCTGATTGACCCACTTGTTTTAGCATTTAGAGATTATTTACAGGACGTTCTTGAGTTTTCTTGTATTCCTGGATATTCCTGGTGTATTTACCTCGGCACAGTTGGCTTTTGTGATGATTGTTCTATGCCATTTAAAAATATGTGATGAATACACATTGGAAGTAATTTATATCTTGCATTAGAACATAAATAGTCTCATGTGGTAATGCTCCATCACATGTTTAAAAGTACACAGAATTGAAGCTTGTCTATTAATTATATTGCAAAACGCAGTATCTGTTTTGCTAGGTTTCCCGATTGGATATTTTCCACAAACCCTTGTAGAATATCTGTTTTATACTTAACCTTAGACTAATGTGTGAATTATGACCAAACATTAACTACCTGATGCCCTAAATCCCTTTTTTTATTTCAAAACTGCACTAATTTCCCCCTTTTATTTTGTTCTATTTTGAAGAATTGCTTGTCTTCCGGTCTTCTCTTGGCAAACTTTACAGTTTTTTGATAATAAAAGGCAGCCTCTATTTAAAAAAAGACAATTGCCATAGATGCAGACACATTTCAGGAATAATGTGTGTATTCATACATTTAAAGTTGTCATTTAAAGTGGAAAATGTGACACTTTTGCCCATTATTGCCTTTTTACACTTCTTGCTAATGCTGCCAAAACTAAAGTAGAAATGTTGATATGCTTTTAAGATATGCTAAATAACTTCATGTTTGGAGCCTTAATAAAACAACACACAGACTTTAAACAAAACTACGACCTTTCTCTTTCCCCTTAAACCCCTTTAATCACTAATTATTTGTGCTCCATTTGAGTCCGATGAACATTTGAAGCCTTGTTCTGGCTCGAAAACACAATTTCACCATCAAAGGCTGTTTTGAGGTACTTGCACAATGGGGAGGTTATTTCAGGAGGTCTCAAGCAGTGCAGATAGAGTATCTCAGAGTCCAAAGGCTGGACGTCTGCTGCAGGTTCATAGAGCATCTGAGAAACGCCAGAAGGCAAATAAAGTTAATATACAACAATAAAGGCGAGAAAAAAGACATAACAGTGAAAAAAAATCATAATGTAGCCAAGTGATACAACAAATCTCTTAAAATGATTTACGTAAGGTGCAAAAATGGCATTTATTGCATTTATTTTGGTATTATTTAACTTATAAGAGGTTTTTTGGAGAGAAACCTTCTGCAGATTACTTAAATATTGTCCAGGAGATAAAGAAATCCTCCTACACTTCCACTGTGAACTATCCTGCTGTCAAACTGCCTCCATTGGAGCCTGTTTAAGGTCGAAATCTTCAGTTTTTATTCAGTTTATTTGTTTCAGTAGCTTATTTGTAAATGTTTGGTGGTGAACAGACGGATTTAATTTGTTATCTCCCTCTGTGTGAAAGAACCCCAGCATGTCGTAACTGATAGCTTCAGTAGCAAACGCTGCACGTGGAAGAGGAAACGCTGACACAACACTTATAACTGATACTGATAAGCTTTAAAAAAACTTGACTTTAGCTTGTGAAAGAGAAACTTTGATCCATTTGCATCAAACAACAGCAATAACACCTTGAAGCTGCAGGGAAATCAGAGAGAGAGTGCAGGGATTCTTCAGCCTTAACGAGATTAAAGCTTATTGGATTGGAGGACGTCTTGTGACGGCACAAAATGTTTGTCTCCGGAGACAAAGAAGGACACAAAGCAGGAGGAGGAGAGACGTGAGAGGTGGAGGCCTTTCAATTAACGTTCATGTGAAAGAAAAAGAACAAAATTAAAGATCCAGCAGGGAGGTTTTTTGAAGGAGCATGAAGTCATTGTTTACTTGTTTGTGTTGGCGAGGTCTGACAGTGTTGTTCAGCTCAGAGTCATACATGTACGCATTGTCTCGATGTAAGAGCCGACACAATGAGCCGCCTCCTGCTTTGTTGCCTAAAACTTGTGTTTAATTAAAAAAAAATACAGCTCAGGAGCTGTTTCAGGAGCGAGATTTTTACTTTTTCGTCTCTGTTTTGTCTCCGTTCTGGCCTCAAATGTAAAATGAGTGTTTTCTTTATGCTCAAAGTACTGACACAAACTAAAACGCATGCATTTAAACAAGAGCAACAGGTTACAGAAGGAAAATTAGTGTTAAACTATTATGTACAACTATATATATATATACACATGTTTAAGGTGAACCAGAGTTTTAATGCAAAATACAGTTTATAACAATAGGAACTGGATTATTGGCACCTTATATACATGAGGTAGGGAGGCAATAGTTCAATGGAGTCTTTGGGATATAATATAAACAGTATATGTATGTACAGTATGTGCAGTGGTTCAGGTTTGGAATTCAGACTGACATAAATGTTCATCACTCAGCAAACATGTTGCTCCCAGGTAGTAATTTCTGCCAAACAAAACCAGGCTTCTATCTAAATGAATAAGGAGAGAGCAATAACTGTAATTTAAATGGTCACCGGGACATAAAACTGCATGTATGGAATAAAAATGACCATTTTAAAAAGGTGGGTTTTCCCCACTTCTGCTATGCACAGTTTCAAGATACTGTGCTTGAGTCAATGCAACAACACGTGGATGTTGTGCTGTCAGTCGACTGGTTTTGCAGGTAAAGGCAGGACATGCGTCACACGACAGCCATCTTTACCATTGCAGAATTCTCCCATAAATTTCTACTCAGGGTTCTTTAAGTGGCGAGTCTCTCCCTATAGTGTCTCTATACGTGGTCAGCCCTATGTTCCCACAACCCAGTGGTCCCACAGCCCTATGTTCCCACATTTTTTAGATTTCTTTTTTCACTGAAATTTTAGAAAATTAGGCCCTGTGTTCCCACATCCCTATGTTCCCACATCTCACAATTCTAAGATCCCGTTTACACGAAGGGAAAACGCAGATATTTCCACATGGTTTGGCCTCTCATAAGAAAACGATTATTTCTAAAAACTCTGGCCAAAGTGGAACATAGGGCAGTGGGAACATAGGCACGCTCCCCTCTATACAAACTTTCTTCTATACACCCTTCTTCTGCTGCAATCTGAAGTATAAACAGGACTGAAGGTTTTTTGTGACTTAAAAATGATGACTTCCCTGCAGAATATTCCTGTTTTGTTGGATGTTGTTAGAACAACAGTTTCCCAGAAAAATGCACCATCTATCTTTACTTTTAGTCTAATTGTGCTTTAGTGTTTCTTGTCATGCTTCTTCCTTGCTGCATTTGTATCTAGCTGTTTTATTATAGAAATTTCCCCAGTGAGGGATCAAAAAAGTTTATCTTATTTTAAAAAATACACCAACTTTACACTGGGTATACTAATACCACTTTTTGAAATGGTTTTGAAGATAGTTTGCACCAGGGAAGGTTAACTCACAAATGAGAAAGATTTATTTGCACAATATGAAAACATGCCATGTAAATATGGAGAAAACAAAGATGCATTGTCCACTCAGTAGTTCTCCTTTAGCTGGATGTCTTCTTGGCGGCTTTAAAAGTAAACAAAACCACTATAATCCCAACTGTAGAAGCCAAAAAGCTGTAAACACACCACAAGTTCTCACATAGTGATATTTAAACCTTATAGGTAGAATGAGTCATGACTGACTGAACTTGACTCATGACCTCTAAAGAAGTATGCAGCATTGAAACAACATGGCAGTTTACTTAAATTTAAGTATGAGGGTTTGATTGTTTTTATCTTTATCTTGGCTAAGGTTATCAACTTTCTTTGACTCGTTTCAATTTTGTCATATTTTAGGGCCGTGACATTGGATATTATTACAAACAACAATGCAGTGAAGCTTGATGCGATGTTCACTTTGTTTTGCATCTGTGGATGTGATACATTACTTAGGTGGAAGTCATGGTTTTTGCGTTTTATGATGAGTATTTTCATATTGTTGAGTCCACAGTAGCCTTGGCTGTACTTTTTTGACGCGTCACTGTACGAGGTTTATCGTCTACCCTAACCTCCATAAGGATCTTGCCAAAATATTGCCTAAAACTGTTGTTGAACTCCGTTTAAAATATCTTTTTTTCCCATCTAAGTCAGGGGTGTTGAATCCTGGTCCTCGAGGGCCACTATCCTGCATGTTTTAGATGTTTCAGATGTTTTAGATTGTCATCTAAAACATGCAGGATAGTGGCCCTCGAGGACCAGGATTCAACACCCCTGATCTAAGTCCTCATGTCTCCACCACTGTTGCTGCCAGCCTTTTCTGGACGTCTTTATAGAGCTGACTAGAGGTTATAAGACTCCATGCAAGAGCTACAAAGGATGCTCACAGATGCTTAAACTCTCTGGTTCCCACAGATTTAAATTTGAGCAGATTTTGGCAAGAATTCTTAAGAATCTGAGGTTTTGGTGTTGGACTGTATTTTTCTTGTGGATTCCTGTATGTCAGTTCATTTTTAAGTAGATCATTCATCTGTTTTCCGTTGCATTTTGTGATCATATTGCTGAACAGGAAGCAGAATCTTGGTCTCACTCAAATTTCACTATCAAATAAGAACAACCCACAAATGAAGCTATGATGGAGCCCATCAGGCAGCCTGTTGGATGTTTTCCTTGCAGCATTGTGCCATTAAACATAATGAAAGAAGTGTTTCGCCCCTTATTTACCTGACAAACTGGTCAGGCTGGTACGTTCTGTCTCAGTCTTCTGGGTGACATGAAATTTAAATATGACTTTAAAGTGCAGACAACACAGACGGCAATGCTAATATAGTGAGATGACTGGGAGAAAATCACAGGTTGTGGTGCACTTGAGGCAACAATCTTTGTTTATTTTTTGATCGTTTGTTTTATTCTGGTTCCAGGAAAGCCGCACAGACTAAATAAAAACCCGTTTTAGACGTCTGAAGCGTCCTCATGGCCAAACTTGCAGCGATATAATAAGATCCCAGGCTGTGGCTGTGTGATCAGAGCTGCTGTATGTGTTTGAGATTTTTCAGAGTGCAAGCAAACATTTTGTGAATGAGTTAACCAAAGAGCCAAAGTCTGTTCGCTGTGGCCGCAGACAAGGACACAGTCTGGTGTCAAAAAAATTCCCAGCTGTCTGGTGAAGGGTCATAAAGAGTTTTTTTTTCTCGACCTAAACTAAAAATAAGACAACTAACTGTTCACCTCCAGTTTGTGTTTGCAAGCTGGTTTTCGTTCTTAAGGGAATGAAAATGAAAGAGCACAATCTCAACACACCAAACAGGCTAATTGGGATAAAATATACAACATTTTAGAATAATCAAGTGTGGAGGCAGAACATAGTAAAGTGGCTAGGTGAATGAAACCTTTTAATTTCTTTTCACATTTTGCAAGGTTACATGGGTCCCAAATACAAATTTATTCAAAACATGACACATTTTACCCTATTGTAATAAGAAATGATTATTAGTTTGTATGAAATCTTATTATAATACTAAAACAAAACTATTTCCTTTAAAAAAACAACAACAACTGAGTACACTGAGCAGTCTTACTTTTAACATTGTTTTCAAGATGAACTGCAACAGAATCACAAGCCTTCATTTTGCCCTTAGGCTCATCTCTCCTGAATCCCTTAAACTAAGACTTAAGGTTTAAGGGGTCTTCTCACCTTATCTACTACAATAGGCCTTTCACCTCCCATTCAACCCTCTGTGATCACAGATAACCAGTCAGATGTAACCTCCAGCACCAGAAAGGCCCTATTGTTTGAACAGGTCAGTGGCTGACGTAAAGCTTCTGGCCAATTAGAGATAATACATTGGAAAGTGCACGCAGGAGCCTATTTCCATCAGCACCTGTAATTATAGCAGAGCAGGTGGTAACGACTTCCCGTCTCCCAGAGGACGATGAGGCTCAGGGCAGGCAAGTGTTTGCATGTGCATGTTAGAAAGACAGAAAATAAACTGAGGTGCAGCTGAGAGGAACAAAACATAATGGCTGCTTTACAGCTTTAATATAACAATACCAAAAGTACTTATTGGAAACTGATGCAGTTGTCAGGGAGTACCTGCACGATTGTGGACATCTCAGATGTACAAGTTATACATGTTAAACAAGTTCAATAAATATATATATTCTAATGTTAAAGAAGAACATTAATAAATGGGATCACAAATTAGAGTGATGCAGACACAAAATGTGCTGCAAACGGAAGCAAGTGTGAGCGGCTAAAATCTAAATATTGAGCCCTAAATATTGGATATTTGGGTCCAATTAATGATGAATATTAATTTAATCATCTGTTCCTTGTCACATTATCAACATTTCCTGAAAATTTAATCAAAATCCGTTCATGACTTTTCAAGTTATCTTGCTAACAAACAAACAAACAAACGGACTAACAGACAAGCTTCGCTTTGCGGAGGTAAAAATATAATATATATAAAATATAAAATCTGGAACTCCCAACCAGTCAGTTTAGAACTGATGAAGCCTCTTGGATGAGAAGTGAAACGTCTTCGAGCTAACTCTATGTAACCTATGTATGTTGCTTTGGATAAAAGCGTCTGCTAAATGAAATTGTAGAATTGTAGAATTGTAACTCAACCAAGTCCAGATGCTACAATTGAAACTACGAGGATAACCATGACCTGGATGACTGACAATCTTCACAGACATAGCTTCTTGTTGGTAATTTGCTACTTTATGGATGTGCATTATGTATTAACACATTGCTGCTTACGTCCTCTTTCAAATTACCAAGATGACGACAACCAAACTGCCATGGCTTCATATCAGCAGTCCATAAACCAAAGGGTGATGTCACGGTTGTTCTGTCCTTTTATACTTAGCAACTTGTTTATTCAAACTCTCAGGACTGTGGGGAATATGCCAGACATAAAGTTTGTCTAGTCTGTCTGAGTGATCCAGATCCCTCATGTGTTTTTTCTGTTACTTTTGCTGCCTCATTGTAGATGGAAATTGCAAGGTTTGATTTCCCTCCCACAAGAAGCCATTTGCTGCCCTCCATTTTGAATTGCATGCAAAACAACTTCAACAACCCCTTAAAGTGACCTGAGCTGCATAATCCATCACAGTAAACAAGAAGCTGGGATTTGGTTCTCTTTGCATTTCATCTGAATCCTTCCTTCGCTCAGCCTCAGTATTTACATATTAGTGTGCATCTCATGTTGTGCTCCACTTGTTGTCAATCGCCGCCCACAGGAAGATGTGTTTGAATATCTCACCTTACACATCTTATGGTCAGATCTATGGTTTCCTTTTCTGCTTTTAGTATCCGGTAACAGTTCATTTTGTGAGACATTCGGTGCTGAAAAGTGTGAAGTGTATTTTCAAAGTTATTTGCCTCAGCTCACAGCAGCACATCAGGTCAGCCATCTGCACAACCTCTGAGGTGCTGTGCTTCTTTGTAGACATCTGCGAGTACACACTGACCCCATTTACACAAGAACCCGGCTTTGTTTTGCTAAGTGGACATTTTTAATGCAGTGCAAACGAGCTGAATCAGACTTTGAATGTTGCATCACCGCCGTGTTGATTCTGAAGACAGAGTCCAACTTGTTTTCCCCATAAACCGTTTGGGAAAGGACACTCTTTGAAGCCAAACCTGGACGAAAACAAACATGATTTTTTTTACAAGCGTACATGGAGATCGAGCACAGAGGTGCCTGCTGTTAACATAGAGCTGTGTGTTTGTGTATCCAGGGCCAGGAGCATGACTGAGCAGCAGGAGCAGAGCGAAGAAACAGGCCTGATCTCGACACAGGACCTGGAGCCCTCCAAAGACGACGACACACACGGCCACTTCAGGCAATATTCTCACACAAAAACACACACTGCTCCGCAACATTTGCTGTCTTTCCATTTTTTTTTATTTACCCCCCTTCACACACCATCTGCATCCTGTGCATGGTCATGGGTTACGGCCCTGGGAGATTTATTTTCACAGCACTCATTTTGTGCTTTTATTTCAGCTGTATTTGATGTCAAACAATGGTCAAACGCACACACACACACACGCACACGCACACACACATCTGCATGTAAAGAGACAGCAAACAGAGATTTACAAAGGGTGTTTTTTCTTCTTCTCCCCATGAAGCCTCAATGAAGAAAATGTGCTGTAGTTATACTAGTAATAAAGTGTTTTTAATCTACATGTGTCTGCAGACAGAATGCATGTGTGTTGGTGCGTTACATAAGAAGGCTTCAAGGCAGGAGCAGTGTAATCCTAGGGAATCTGTTCGGGGATGGGAATTAGCACTGAAGCATGGTGTATGAGTCGACTCAGTGAATGAGAGGGACTTGAACGCTTTACACACATGTCAGTCTTGAGTTTGTGGTACTCGGTGAGCAATATGTGTCTACGTTTTATTCCCTTTCACTGCCCAACTCACCTCAACACTCCCCTCTTGAATGTAAATTTTACAATATCATATTAAACATCAAAAGAAAAACATCATAACAAGATGATCATATCACTGTAAAGTTGTCACATGAGCTATCTGATTACCTGCCAAATGGGAACCTCCAGGGCTGAAAATTTAGGCACCAAAAACTGAACTGCAGTTCCTCAAATGGCCACTTGAGGCTGCCTCCAAGAGCGAGTTGATCCCCATAGACCCCCATATTAAAATGTTCAATTTTACAGCTGAAATAAACATGTTTACAGCCTGGTACAAAAAGTGGTTTTGCTCTATATAGCTAATTTTGTTATTCATGACAGCTGTGCAGAGGGTGAATTTTTATATAACTCATCCATTTAAAATGTATTAAGGATTAAATGTATGTATAATTTAGGGCGTAGCTGTATCGAGTGACAAGTGGGTACCTTGTTCTAGCAACCAGACTTCGTTCTGCCCACTTCAGCTGCACTTTTACTCAAACTCTTTCATGTTTAAATTTGCCAGCACCACCAATATGGCAACGGTCACCATGCTGAACTTTAAAATCAGGAGATCTACAGGTGAGATCATGGATGATTCATTTATCTTTACATATAGTCTATGCTATAGGACACACGTAAAAATATTACAATAATTTAGAATCATGTCTCTTACTTACTGATTAGTGAAAATTCACTCTCCATTTAGCGCCATTTCGGTCTCCAACAAATTATATTTAGCACCTAGCTTTGTAACTGCTAAATGAATCACTGTATTCTGATGCTGGGCAGTAATGAGTGACTCTATTCGAAATGGCTGTTTGTGGATGTTAATGAGAGGGAGACTCAAGCTTTAAATATGCTGTAAAATAGAAAATATGAGTTTAAAGATGCTTAAAAGCTAGCATCTAAGAGTTAGGTGATACTTTACTGAATCATTTGATTAAATTGTCTGATTGGAAATGACAGTCACAGTGAATGCGGTTAATAAACATAAAAATTATGTAGTTTTATAGCATATAATCAGACTTACTCGATGTAGACTTCGGGTGTGAGTCTGCCATTTCTGCCACACATTTCACATGACTGTCTCCTCCCCTTCTGCTATTAGCAAGTTACTGTTTTCAAAATCCCTCTTTGCTATGGCAAACAGCAACCCCTGAACAGCAGCCTACACACACAAAAATGTCAAGTTTTGATTTTTTTGGGTGAAGTAGTCATTTTAATGACAGTGCTCGCATCCCAGGGTGCAAATGTTCCACCAAAACAATTCCTTGGTCACTATTTGCAGGGGCACTGTCACTGCATCCTGGGCTTAGCACCACCCAGGGAGTCTTTTATTAGTTTAAAAAAAATACAAACAAGCCAAAAGCTTTCCCTTCCTGAGGTTAATGAGGTGCAGCCAGACCATTCTCCACAGCACTGATACTATAGAGCTAGTGTTATTCAGCTTTGTGCTCATTCACACAGAATATCCAGGACATATTGTGGAATTTTAAATTATTTTCAATTAATTTCAATTAATAATTTTCTTTAAATTTGCTATGTCTTTCAGAAGTTTGAATGAATCAAAAATTATTATGCATTTATGCTTGCTCCAGGGATTTTGTGAAATGTGGAATATTTAAAATTAAACCAAACTGGTGTTGTTTCGCTTAAAAAAGTTAACACAGGCATCTTTTTATGTCTCAGAGAAACACTGTAAAAAGTTCATCCCAACAGCTTAACCCACTCTTGTATTATGTAGCATGTAATTGCTATTTTGTTTGTATAAAGTGTTAAGATTTCCATAATATCCTCATTGGAAATGTTTGGGCTGCACTTAAGTGTATAATTGTAGCCATTAGGGAAATTATGTGACATGTAGACGTTAATACTGAATTTCCAGGTATGCAGTGTCCTAGTATTTGTCTGTAAAAGAGAAACATTTGATGCCTTCCTTATGTCATTAGCTCTTTTAATGTTGTACTTGAAGCCCAGAGATCAAAACAACAAGTTAATTATCACATTTGTATGAACTCTCTGTTTTAAGCAGATGAGAACTCTGATCTATGGATCTCATACTTTGATTTTAAACTCCCCAAAAAAATCTCTTTTCATGGCCGTCAGCCTCACAGAGACTCTATCAACTTCTCTCAGCGCTCTCAATCCCAATTTCCTCTCCTGCAGCTAAATTATTGACTGCCAGTCCACTGCTGCACCGGCCACCGATGGGAGGTGTTCGCTTTCTAATTTAGGATTCAATTTAGGATTCTTTGAGCTTGTAATTAGTTTCACTATTCTGCCTCACAGCCAAGGGCACCGTGATACCCGGACAAAAAAGCGCATGCGTATACACACAAACACACCGGCAGGAAGGCAGCGTTTTGCTTTGCTCGTAGGGGTGTAAGCTGAAACACGGGGCTGGTTTCATTTCTAAACACACAGCTTCTGAAACGGGGATCAAAGACAGTTGTTGGGTTATTTAGCCTCATTATATGTCGTGTACAGTTTCAATACGTATACACAATATGATCCACTGAGCCCCCTGACACCTGAAAACCAACATTATCTGCTGCTGCTGCTGTGTGAAAACGTTACATATAAAATTGGACTGTTTCCTCCTGGACCTGTGAATCTGAAACCCTCTGAATAATATCCAAAATAAACACAAGGGGACATTTTGGTGAAGCTATCCGTATCCGTATCATTCCAACGTGACCTTGTTTATCCTGTAAGAAATGTTCTACCTCGGCCAGATTCACAGATCTCCCAGCAGCAGTGTGGGAATTGCCTGTAGCGCTGTTCTTCTTACTCACTTAGATGTACCAGCGGTATTGATTAAGACCTGGATCTCGGGTAAAAGGCAGAGACAGATGGAGAGGGAGAGCGAGGACCAGAGAGCCGGTCGGTCCCCACAGAGACGCCAGTGTTTTTAATAATCACTCTCTTCTCTCCACCTGAGAGCTGTGCAGCCTATTTATAGGAGGAAACCAGCAGGCAGGAAGAGAAGCACACATGCACCGTTGTTCATAACATGGTCACAAGATGATGGGATGTATTTTCCAGGAGGCGGATTTTAATGAGGGAAATGGCGAGTTTGCACATCTAGGACAAGCTACACAAAATAATTAAATGTTGGAAAAGGTCAAACAGAGGGTAGTTTATAACTCCTCTAATGGCCTGATTGCTGCAGTAATTCAGTTTGGATTACTTTTACAGTTATCGTACGCTCTAAATTCATGTAATCAGCATTTAAATTGTGTTGTCTGAACTTACATATATCTCGTATACTTACTTCCTGTACAGCATACACATAACAGCACGTACAGGGGAGAAACAACTGCATAAAACGATAATATTCTGGCAGCTGGAGTGCTAAAAAAAAAAGTAATGTACACTAATAGTAAATTATCATCTCATAAAAATACAGTAATTTTCCATAATTAAACAACATTTGCATGTCGCAACCACAGCTTTGCGCGCCTTGATTTTTCATGAGCTTATGTGTAGTTTTTTTGTGGCATTTTAAAGTTTAATTAATGATGTTAACATGCGTAAAAACAGATAAATATCATATACTATATATAAACATTTAAAGGATGTATCTCATTTAACAAAAAATAAAAAATAAAATAAAATTACAGGACCAAAACCTTTTTTTCTGTCAATTGTCACTAATTTAATCTATTTTTAGAAACACATTTGCA
>OMNN01100674.1:0-18071 GCA_900302755.1 Chromis chromis | reverse complement strand
GATGACTATATGTTATGATGTAAAAAAAAAAAAAATGTTATGAGTGTTGACTTAAACTTGAATGAAAGAAAATTAACCCTTTAAGCCCTTAGCCTCAAAATGTCCACCTCTTTTTTTTCTTATTTTGATTACAAAAAGGTAAGAAAATGTCCTGTGAGTGCTTGTGCCCATTTTTTCGCTGCGCTTTACAGCCAATATAGTGTCATTACGGTAATTTTACGGTAATTTCATCCAGCGGATTCCTGTGGGGGCACGAATGAAATTACCATAATGACACCATATTGGCTGTTAAGCGCAACGCCTCAGCTTTCAGAAACCGTTGGATTTTTTTTCAAATAGCACAAACGGCGACATTTACGATATTCCAAAGTGCGCTTGCCCAAACGTGTCACCGATAACGCACTAGGACTTAAGGGTTAACTTAATTCACAGTAATTTTACAGTTGTATGATCTAATTTCCCTAAAAGCAAATGCAAAAATCTCATATGAACACAACATATTCATTCTTCTTAAAAACAACTGAGACCCAAATACAGAAACATGACTGGATTTCAATAAATTAACATTACACCAACAGAAAAACACAAGACAGACTGCACACCACTGTTCATATATAGGCATTTATCCCTATCTCTGTATTGGTATTTATCTAGCACACTTATATTACCTACAGCTTATTCTATTTATTTACTTACAGTGTTCATAGCAATCTGTTCATACTGTATCATTACTGAAAAACAAAACAACATTACATGGCAAACAACCCACTTGTGGATCTATAACTGCACAAGCCATAAAATACAAATAAAAAAGCCTATTACAAATCAGCTCAAATAAAAGAAAGGTTAAAATAATACATTTATGAAAGAAAAATAAATATAACTGTCCAGATGCACATTTTTAAATGCAAAATCAGACAAAACCCATACCCAGGAAGAACAGAACCCATTGTCACCTGGCCACAAAGGGACATAACTATTCCCATTGTGAGAGAGAAGGACCTAATGACTCGCATAGTGAGGCGAGGGCCAACACACACCCTGCAGACAAAAGCTTCAATAGTGTTAATGGATTATATATATATATTATATATATATTTTAACATTTTCATACCACGTTCATATTGCCCTAAATCTATCAAAACTATTCCACATTCTACAGTTTCATTTAGCAGACGCTTTTAGAATGAAATAGAATAGAATATTCCTTTATTGATGTACGACGTACATCTGAGGCAATTTGTAGTTCAGTGTCTTGCCCAAGGACACTCCGGCATGTGGAGGGGCTGGGGATTGAACCGCCAACCTTACTATCAGTCACAATCTGCTCTACCACCTGAGTCACAGCCGCCCACTGTACTGCACTTTTACTGCTTAATTGGCACCTCTGGTTAATTCCAAACCTGAATTATATTGTCTTAGGGTTTGTACTCTGTGACATAACACTTAAGTTGAACCTAATCTGATCTAATCTAATGAGATAAAAGATCTGCGGGACTTTCTAAGTTATATTGCACCATTTGATGATCTAGTTTAAGGCTTTACATTGTGTACCAAGACTTTAAGTTTCTCCTAAACCGTTCTGAATAATGTAGTTAATGCATCATTCTTTTAAAAATATTTTTAATGAGCAATTACATGTTTAAGTAGTAATATTACTTGTTTTGTTTAGTACATTATTTGCTTGGCACACCTCAGAATGTCAGATATGTTACATCATACATATGAATTAATGTGACAAATTCACATTGGGTGTGACAAAGGGCAGCTTATAAACCACACATAGATAAGAACAGTTATCTTTACTTATTGGATAACTTAGAACACAGGAACGATAAAAGCATATACATACACATATGTACATAGAGCTATGTCATGTAATGAGGGATGCACTACAGTATAACAACTACATTGTTGTTACCGTATGTACCCTTGATACAGCAGGGGCCTTTATGAGGATAATGTAAGTGTTAAAGTCACTTCAAAAGCCACATTACACGGTTGCTCACACAAGCACCTTTGACCCTCATCTAAAAATGCATTTACATTTTTGCTATTTGTTCCTCCTACCTGTGGAAAACTAGTTGCACAATTAGAATTTAAAAACCCCTTGTAAGTGTTCTTATTATAAATAGATCTGTCTAAGAAATACTAAGTAATAAATATAACAGATTCAGAATAAAAGAATGTTGAAAACAGAAAATTACTTTCAGTTCTCCAGCATATGGGTAACAGCAGAAATACAGTCATGGCCAAAAGTTTTGAGAATGACACAAAATTAGTTTTCACAAAGTTCACTGCTTCAGTGTTTTTAGGTCTTTTTGTAAAATGTTACTATGGTATACTGAAGTATAATTACAAGCATTTCATAATTGTCAAAAGCTTTTATTGACAATTAAATTGAGTTTATGCAAAGAGTCAATATTTGCTGTGTTTACCCTTCTTTTTAAGACCTCTGCAATTCACCCTGGCATGCTGTCAATCAACTTCTGGACCACATCCTGACCGAGGAATATGAATAATTAGTTTAATTAATAATTTGTCAGAATTTGTGTGTTTTTGTTTGTCCACCCGCCGCTTGAGGATTGACCACAAATTCTCAAAACTTTTGGCCACGGCTGTACAAGTAGAGACTACAACATTTAAAAGCTTGCTCTCCTTTGGTGGTTTTCTTTTCCTGCCAACAAGGACACATTATATCTAAACTGTAGAAGAGAGCATTTGTGTAAAAAATATACTATACCTTTAGGGTCACATTATAGTAGACATCCATAATAGTTTGTCAGAAATATCCTCCTGTAGGTTCAAGTCAGGTTAAACTTTTACAACTTACAAGCAGTAAGTTAATTATACAGCCTATAATTCCATGTTACCAGTCTAGGAGGTCAAGAGGTTAGCAAAACCCATGTAGCTTCAAGTGGATCCTTTGCTTAGTTCATTGTTATTCTCTGCGGCTATGTGGTTGTTATTTTCCTTGCAGATGTTCTGTCTTTGTGCTTGCATGCTGTATGCCCACGCTCTGTCCACACCGTGTCCTTCAATCCTGCAGGGTTTCCAGTCAGGGAGGGGAAAACGACCAGCCACCACTAAAGCATCATTAGGAAGCTCAGCCTGCAACTTCTCCTGCAATAATGACAGCTAGAAACACAAGAGTACAGTATAAAGTAATGCAAGCGCACCTCTACCACATGCTAACGGATTCTTCCTGGGCTGCGTTGGCTGCTTTATAGAATCTAAAAAATGGAGTAAGTTCAGAGTTTTAAAGCATTTTTAAAAAACAGTTCCAATCACCTGGCTTAAAGAGTATTACAAAAAAAATGGAAGCAAGGCTGCATTTCTATTAATACAAATGTTCTTAGTGGAAAAACATTTAGATAGCAAATTCCTGCATAACAGCAACCTTCTGGTATCCAGACAGAAACAAGAGCTTCTGTAATACCAACAAGTGAGCCACTAAAGTTCATCTCACCTGGCTTTGAATTAACTGATTTTATTTTTCTTTATTTCTGCATTATTATACATTAATTTACAGTTTATAACTAAATGTTCATTATATTACTTACCACACTGGGAGCCAAAAATACTGTAATATTCTTGCACTTTGTCAAGTCGACCTGAGATGAGATACAAAGCAGGATGTAAAGAAGTCTTTAGCTCCAATTGCAATTCTGTTTAAAATAACACAGATATAACTCTAACTCTAACATTAAAGAAGCAATGTGTTTTTTGGTATTTAAATGGTTTATGCACTATCCACACACATAAACAGGAATAAAGTGAATCAAGACCACTAGGAAAAGCTTATGTGTATTATTTCTAGGGATGTTTGGTCAGTTCACGTCTGTGTATTTGCTAATAAACTCTTGTCAGCAGGGTATGTGGGAGGTCTGACTGTGTTGCAGTGATATATTATTCAATCTGAATGGCAGTGCTACTAATGCCATAACACAAGTGACAAACCTTCCAGAGATCTTCTCGTCGGTATGACACTTTTTCATGATGGCCTGCTCTCCATGCGTGAAAGCGGGCCAGCCGAACGAGCCAGGGGTTGAGCTCATAACCGACAGCAGGACTGAAACCATGCTGATGGGCCTCCAAGACCTAAAGGGTTAAAAGCAGCCACAACCCAAACCTGTTACTAATCAGTGCAAGGAAAAGGAGCCCATGTATCTTATGCATACTTACAATGCGACCATCACCAGACCCCAAATCCACCAGGCCCCCCTTTCGACCTCTCAGCAGCGTCATCACATTCTGTACCTGGGCTTTGCTGGCAGGAATGTAGGGGACCTGGAAGAAACTTTAATGAGATAGATTGTACATGCACTACTGCATAAATATATATTCAAATTTCTAAGAAGAGTGCAGACCACACCTGCAGCCTCAAAGGGACTTTTCGGAAGCCCGGCTGGAGGATTCCCACCCACATAGCGTATACAGCAAGTCCAGTGCCAGCCGCGATCTGAGCAACACCCCAAGCACCGAGAGGTCTGGTCTTGAGCTCAGCAAAGACCACTTCGGCTGCGTCATCATCCATTTCTGCATGACATAGCAGTAGTGTTGGGTCTAAGTACATTGGATTTTTGAGAATATACTAAGAACTCACTGGGAGAGCATGAAATATTTTTTTTTTTTTGCTGTAAGTAACAGTATATTCTGGGAGAGAGGAGCTTCACACACACACAGACTAAAGGCTAGACCTAATTTATTTCTACCTACTGTATGTCCTTTGTTAATTTCTGCTTTATTAGATTGTCCTTATTTTTGTTCTGATTACAATTCTCTTCTCTTTCTACACTCAATATAGACAACAGTATAAACACATCTTGGTTGTTCAGTGAGTTTAATTTTCTTGGAAATATGAAGGTAATACAAATGATTAACAGATTGATGGATGTCTGGAAACAAACAAATAACAATACAGTAGCACACCAATATAGACTACTTTAGAGAATGTAAAATCTATATATTCAGACTCCAGTCTTGAGAAGGTCTGACATGGGTGTTCATTTAATGGTCATATTTTATTAACCATAAGACATCTAACCACAAATTTACAAATCTTAACACAATAAAATGGAAAAAATATATATTTAAAAAATACTTTCATTAGGTTTTCTTTGCTCCAGACTCCACAATACATATAATCCTTATTTTAAATATATATTTTGTAGTTAAATACCTCTGACAGACGTGTGTTTGCAGCAGTTTGAGGGTCACATGTACGCAGGTATGACTTTGTAACCAGCTTCGTTCTCTGGCTGAGAATAAATACCGACAAAGTAAAGGAGATAAATCTATTTAGCCTAACATAACGACACCACACATAAAAACACAACAGCTGAGCTAATGTTAAAGTAATCAACAAGAAATACAAAATTGACCTGAAAGAATGCGACCGGACTTATTACCCAGTAGGACCGGTCCGTCTGCAGAATATTCCGTATACCCAAAACAACGAATGGTTCCGGTTTGACGACGCGGACATGTTTTCCATTTAAAACTGCGTATGTCGTAAATGAAATTATTTTTTATACAAGCGGATCAAAAGTTTCTAATAGTTACAGAACAGCACTACGTTTTTTGTCTCCAAAGACATGGAGTTTAAAACGAATTTTTTCTTCTATTTAAACTTTAATAGGCTCAAGTTTGCTGATGTTCTGTCTGGTCCCTGTAACTACTGCCTACTACTACGACTACTAACTACTACTGTCATTCGTTATATACACACATTATTTCCTTCACTAAAATAAATCACTACTTCATGTAACTCCATTTGCTGACAATACTTTTATTTGAAAAATAACATACAAAAGATAAACATGAAAAGCAGTTTAATATTACTCTCAACTGATTTATTTTATTTATTTTTAAACTCAAACTCATTTTAATATACACTCAACTGATCAAAATTTAAATATTTTCGTATAAAGGTTTTACAAATGTTTAGTATCAAAACAGAAGCAACGCATGAAAAAGTAACATCCATATTTAAGTTGTCTCAGTATACTTGCAAGAGGAACTGTCCCCGTCAGTCACTGTCAGCATCATCACTGATGATCCCCCGTAGGTTTGCCCATTCTGTGACTTTTCTGCGTGTATTTTGTTCCTGATCACTATCAGAGCCAGAGTTCAGAGAGCGCTTATACGCCGAGGATGGAGGGTCTTGGTGTTGCTGCCACGCTTGTCTGCGTTTAGGTCGACCTGAGAGAAAGGTATCCACATTAGAGGTAATTTAAAATGATAACAAATACTACTGGACAAATCAATTCAAAGTTATGGATGTAGTTGAAGCAATAACATTTACAATAGGTGCACTTCCTTACACAACCAGGTCATAAACCTACAATTACATTCAGTCATTCACTGGTAAGGATGTTGGACAGTTTCCCATGTTAGAGCCAGTAAATGTCTAAATTTATGCAGTTATTATTAATCATTTTTGCAGTGCCACACTTGGCTGTTTAAACTAAAACTAAAAGCACATACAGGTTAGGGTTATTCACAATAAACAAGCAACAAAGAAATATTTTTCCAAGTTATGGTATTTGTAGTAGAACAAGTGAATTTTATTCGGCTATACATCCTCCACACCAGACTCC
This sequence comes from Chromis chromis, assembly GCA_900302755.1. Lineage (NCBI taxonomy): Eukaryota > Metazoa > Chordata > Actinopteri > Pomacentridae > Chromis > Chromis chromis. The sequence continues at coordinate 11,469 of OMNN01100674.1, read as the reverse complement.
TTAACTACAACAAACAATATCAACATTGATTTCACAAAGATCCTGTACAAGTCAGCTTCATTAATACACACAATGTCATTGGTTGTTGTATGTAATTTTCTTAACACCTTCTAATGTGACATCCCTTTCAGCACCACTTTTCTGAATCTTCTCAAATTTTCTATATATTTCAATTCATAAAGGACACTAGACTGAGCAGGAACATTTGAGATAAAACCTCACAATTTAAAAAAACAGTAGGAACATATGAAATGTGCTTCTGATTATCACAAGTGAACCATCAACCACTACATCTACATATATTATTTTCCTCTTCCTCTTAGAATCATATGGAATTTGGCCACAACCAAGTGTGTGCATGAATTAAGCAGTTTGGCCCTTTGAAATAATGGTAAATGTTCTGCACTTATATAGCACCTTTTTCTACCTTAGTGGTACTCAAGGCGCTTTACAATGTGTTTCGCATTCACCCATTCACACACGAATGGCGACAGAGCTGCCATGCAAGGCGCTAGGAGCAACTTGGGGTTCAGTGTCTTGCCCAAAGACATTTCTGCATGTGGAGGGGATCGAACCGCCAACCTTGCGATCAGTGGACAACCCGCTATACCACCTGAGCCACAGCCACCCAAAAACTTTTTTTCCTCCAGAAAACTACAAAAGTCCAAGGAAAGAGAAACTGTTACCTTGTGTGGTGATGATGTTGCTGACATCAAGCTCAGCTATTTCCTGAGCTTCCTCTCTCTTCATTCTGACTTTTTTGCATTTCTCAATAGTCGGCGGACCTGTGTAAAAAAAGAATTACCTTAGTATTTGAACACATGGTCATCAGAGTTTATCAAAATGTTTTCTATCAAACCAGAACAATCTACAGAAGCGAGTGCTTGATAGCAGACTGGCCATTGAGTTTTGATATTTGTGTGTAAATTTGGCCTTTTGGCGACACTACAAAACAAGCATGGGGACAGAAATTTCAGACCAGTTTTCCTTCTACTCTTTACCACTTTCAACAAACACAAAACTGTTTTTTTAGACATTTCATCATGGGCAAGTGTGAATCTTGAATTTGGAAAATTTACAAATAAGGTCAGAATGTGTGGCCCAGGAAAAGGTGAATGTATTCCCACTGACCATCGACGCCAAGATCTTCAAGCTCCTTCTTCAAAACAGCCACCTTGGAGCGAATGGAGCGGCAGCCGTCGAGCAGCTTCTTGTAATTCTTCCGCACACCACAGATAGAAATATAACGTTTGAGCCTAACGACTGCTTTGTCGTTAGGCTGCTGCACAAATAAAGGCACAGATAGACGAGTTATAAAGTGAAGATGCAACATTCAACATTTCTCCCCTACAATTAGCCAACATAATCATGTTTCGGTGATCCAATTTCAACGCTTGTTCTTGTTTTTCTGCAATTCGTCTTCCACTTAGTCTCTTGAATGAAAATGAATTCAGCCACATCTTAACTCAGTTTAAAAGCCAGGATTAAAAGCTGGATATGACATTTCCTTTATAATCGTTTAAAGATTTCAGTGCTCTCTAATGCACCATGTACCATGTTGTGTAGCACCAAGCGCATTAGTGCATAAATGGGTTTTATTGGTGTGACCATATTTAAATTAAAGTTAATTCCAACATTATTTTATCATCATAAACATCAGATAACTTAATAAAACTTAACAAAGTTTCATTATTCTGATTCTGACTCATAGCATCACCCATGAACTCACCTTTTTATCTTTAGTGTTCTCCTCTTTTTTCACTGTTTTCTTCTTTTTCATTTTCTTCTTCTCCTCATCTTGTGCATTTTCTGTCTTACCATCCTTTTCATCCTCCAAAGAAGGAAGTGACGATGAATCTGAGTCGGTGTCATCCTTTTTCTTTTCCACAGAGACTTTTTCCTCTGTTAGACACAACAATAGGACATGTTAAGTCATATAAACAATTGTGACAGTTCAAATTAATAACTGTCTGTATAAGTTTGCATAGTCACCCTTTTCACTGTCATCTGAGGACTCCTTGTCATTGATTTTGTCACTGCTTTCTGACTTGCTGTCCGAGTCGGTGTCGTTCTCTTCATCACTCTGTGGGGTTTTCTTTCCTTCACTTGTCTTGCTGCTTCTCGTCTCTCCATTCTTCGTAGCGTTTTCTTTCTTTTTCACCGTTTCCTTTGGGCTGTCACTCTCGTTCCCTCTCTTTCCTGACTTAGCATCTTCTTCATCTGAAGAGTCGTCGCTGCTTATCTGCGGTTTACTTTTTCCGTTTGTCTTTGGCTGTGATTTTTTCACCTCTTGCTCTGCATCATCAGACTGAATCTGTTCTTCATCATCACTTTGCTCACTTCCTGTTTTGCAGTCCTCTTTCTCCTCCGATTCTGTCATTAACCACACAGATATAAAAAGCACTAAATTTCTAGGTTTACATAAAAGCAACAAACTGCAATGAGGGATTCCACAAAGTGTTGACAGTGGAGATGACACACCTTGACTGTGATGATTACTATAAGGTAACACAGAGTCATTGCCTTGACTGTAATCAGACTGATCATGTGTGCTGTCATGCATAGCCACCCCCCAAAGGCTTTTTCTGAGCCAGTTTTTTTAGTTCCAGCTTGTCAAAAATTATGATTTTTAAAGTTTCTTAGTTTTATAATCACTATAGATGGAAAAATTTGTGGGTTTCTGATGACACCAATCATCAACATTTTAAAAAGACTCCAGCACACTGAGTAAACATCTATTTGCAATTTCAAGTCTGATGAAGATCTATCACCGAAATGTTGCAAATAAATGTATTTTTGTATGTCAGACAGTGCGCTGGAGTCTTTTTGAAACTAAAAACCTGTCTTGTGAAATAGATCTGTGAAGAATTCCTTTGTCACCAAAACAAACAATTGATCAAGAAGATGCAGACTAATTAATAATGAAAATACAATCCCTTGCAGCGCTCAGTGCTGGTCGCAGACATTTTAAATTGAGCAACAGTGAAGCAGAACGTGTTACAGATTATTACATACACAGACATCTAAACAGATTTCAAACAGCAGTCATAACCTACCCGATGATGAGCTTGAATGATTGACTCTGGATTTCTTTGCTCTTGATTTGTTTTCTTTCTCACTTGTCTCTTCGTCATTTTCCTTTTCTCTCTTCCTTTTTTTCTGGGTTTTCTTGGTCTCCAACTCACCTTCACTGTTGTCATCGTCCTAGTAGGAAGATCAATGATGATATTAATAACTACAGCACTAAATTATACCTCCTATAAACTATACTTAAAACATATTATGAACTGTATATAAAGAATATCATAAGCTATATGGGAAAAGTCAAATACCTGCATTTTCATTAGTTCCTCTTGAACCACCTGTTTCATGAAAGTTCTTGCTTCTGGACTTAGGGAGTCACATCCTACATGTGCCAGGTATCGCTTTTTTAAAATCCCTAAGGTCAGTGTGCTAGAATAAAACAACAGAAAGATTATATGAATGAGTGTAAATGAGAAGGGTTCTTTAAATACACTGAGAAACATCGAACATACCCACACTGTCTGAACTGATACCAACATTATGACTGATTTTTAAACAGATGAAGGCTGTAGGTCCTGAAAAGTGACTGTGAAATGCAAAAGTTAGAGGCCACAAACACTGGTAGAAAGACAAGCCACTACACAGAAAGTACATACAATAATTTTGTGCAGGAAACTAGGAGTTTGTAAAATCGTGGGCACAACAGAGAGTACAACTCAATTCTTATTTATATGTAGACTTATTGAAAGTGCTCTGTTTATAGAGAAATTACATATGGGCGACAAATTAAAGGAAAAGACAGAACTATTAACGTACATATGGGAGATTTTGGACCGATGTGTTAGACAGCACGCTTTCCCACCATCTTTAAAAGGCCAAATCAGAGAATATCCACCTCTCCAGTAGCATTCAAGGGTCTTGAGGTGAGGCTGGTGTTATGTAATGGTAAGGTAAACACCTTACCAAGACCCTTGTCACCTGTCTGTACTATAGAGATCTAAGCATGAAATGTAAATGCAGTGGCTGGTTATTGCTGAAAAATGTGCAACCATAAATAGTATAAAGAAACAAGATTATAACTAGCTTTTCTAACATGGGGCAGATCCTCCTTGTTAATTTATGAAACGTTTACAGCACATGCAGTATGAATAAATCACCTTAAGACACCTCGTATTGTTGCACACCAATAAATGATGTTGGAATATGAAGGAAGTCGAGCACAGTTGGTGTTTTCCTAATCTAACTAGCCATGCACACACAACTTCTGTATGCAAATTGTATCTGGAATGCCCCATTTTAATATTGATCATTAGCTGTCAATGTGTTTCTTGCAGCCAAACACCTTACTAAGAGTGTTTGTTGTTTTTCCTTTAATTTGTCACTGGTCTGCAGGTATTTTGCTGTAGTTTTCACCAATGAAACACAAATATTTAAATTTTCACTACTTAAAAATAGAAGAAAAACTAATTACAATTACTGAAGCAAAAGCTAGCCATATAAACTGCATTAATTTGACTTCTTAACATAAATGTTGGCACTCTTCATCTTAAAGACACCACTTCTCACCAGCAGCAGTCACTTAAAACTGATTACTTCTTTATGTGAAGGCAAACAGCGCTTCTTGGCAGCAGTCAGTGAATTAATGTTTAATTGTTAACTAAGCTAGCCCCTTTGCAGCTAACTGCCTCCAGTCCAGCTCTACATGAAGTTAGCTCTTAACTCTCACAAACAAACACAGGCCTCACTTCTTATTCTCAATACAAACAGACCCTGTTTAAACACCTTCTGAAAGCTTGAACTGTACCTGAGGTCTGTCTCTTGATGGAGTTGACCGCACACGAACCTGCGGATGTTTGCTGTCTCCTTCTCTGACACCATGATTTCACTCTGCGCTGTTTCTCTTTGGCGGCGGAATCTGACGTCGTGCGTGATGACGCAACACCAGGCCACGCCCCCTCAACAACACTAAATGTTAAGACTGCAGTTTCTGGTTCAACCTTACACCTGTTGTTGAACTTAAACTGAATTACTGCTCTTACAAATTTAATTTAACTTGCAGATTTGAGTTTAACAGAATAAACACAAATTCTAAAGCCAATTATTTTATTAAATGCAATAAGTTTTACTAGGGAAACAGGGTCCAGTCTGGCCCTCCTGATGACTTTGCAAAGTGTAAAAATTAGAGAACACATTAACTGCAAATTGTACATTTGCAAAATTGTACATTTTAAATAATTTCTAGATCTTGACAAGTTGTTTTAATCATAAAGTAAAATACTATATCGTTCAGTTCCAGATACCTGTGACTAAATGTTTTGTGCCTTCATGTGAAGTGATCCGTAAGCTGTGATGCACATGTGTAAATGATAAACTGATGCATAATATTGTTGAAAAATTTGGAGTTATTATTTATTGGTTATTATGCTATGATTTTACTGGTCCAGCCCACTTAATATCAAATTGGGTTGTATGTGGCTCCTGAACTAAGATTGAGTTTGACACCCCTGATCTAAGATAACATTGCTATAATCAACCCACTTCTTTAACAGTCACTTGTTTTATGTAAGATAGACGTGCCTGAGTTCATTCTTTTATTATGCTTTAGGAACCAATGGAAAAATGAGACCAAGAAGCAAAAGTTGGATTTCATTTAAGTCATTTATTCAGAACATTTTCATGACCACTATTGGACGGAAGTCTTATTAGTGCATATTTCAAGGAATTCCAAGTTTATTATCTAAAGGGTCCAAGACACATATTGCTCTCATTCAATGTTTTCGCCAGTAATCAGAGTGATTAGGTTTACACAAGTCACCGGTGAATATTAGAAAGAAAAAACTCATCCTCTCCCTGAGGGAAATACAATTACAACCCAGTATTCATTACATTTATCACCACTCTATGGCCAATTCATTTGAGTGAAATTGTGTCGTTTGGTGTAAGACAAAAGAAGTGAAAGATCATGGCTCAGAATAAAATGCAACGTCAAAGAAATGGTCACGGTTCCTCTTGAAACATTAAAACTGAAATGTAAGTTCATTATTTATTCATTTACAAGAGTAAATTTTAAATCTGTGCTAAAACAGTGCACCGTATCGTTCCAGGAATTAAAACTCACTTGAGCACTAGTTAACGCAAAGATTGCAATTCAATACAAAAGTTAAATACGCAACAATAAATTAGGTTCATAAATTAATAAAAAACATCTCGAAGCAACAGCTGTAATAATTTAAATAAAGAAAATGGAGCTGCTCAACAAATCTCATTCATAGACAACCTCACTAAAAATGGCTATTCTGTTTTATTCCAGTGTTAACACAACTAGGCTCAACTTCACCGTCCTCTGTCGATCACTGAGAAAAGGCAACAGATGTTTCACAACCTGAATAAACTGACACAGCGTTACCGACACGTCAAACACAGAGGAGGCTGCCAGTGCATATCATTAACACCCACATCAACAGTAGGTTGTCTGCGCTAGGAAAAGAAAAATCCACTGATGGGTTTGGAGTCAGGCTTCGGGGCCCATTCAGTAACTTATGGGAAGTTCATTAACATCTGAAAAGTAATATTTATGCCAGTTTTTCAGTCCCAGGTAATCTTACATATTTCCTATTTATACAATGTACACAACTCGTTTTCTTGTAAACAGAAGCATTTTCTTTACCTCCAAACAACTCAACGCTCAATTACACATCAGTCATCAACCCCAACATTTCTGCAAAGATGTCTAAAGACATTTCGTGAAATAACTACATGTCAAGCTATTGCTCTGATCAAGGACGTCTCTTTCATTCTGCTAGCATTCAACAAAAAACAGAACATACATGAAGTCACTCTCCCAAGTCTTCTGATTTCACATTATTAGTCCTTATACACAGTTTGCTGACCGTGCCCTCGTTCATCGTGCATTATATGCCTCCTTACGTGGATCCGTCGTACTCGCCTGTCCCCTCCCACGGCGCCCTCCTCCTCTGACTGGCCAGCTCCCAGTGATGAACCTGAGCCTCTTGAGTCTAAAAGGTGTAAGCCACCTGGACCAGATCCTCTGCCATTCTCATAGATGAGGATATTGAGGGTTTCTTCAAATATTCGAGCTTCAGGGAACTCAACCTGAAAGCAGAGATGTTTGGTAGAGAGTGAATCACCATGTATTTGCTGTGGACCAACAATATAGCAGAAAGTTCTTTTTACTCCACCTTTGTAAAACAAACCTGATAAAGCAGGAAGTAAACATGACTTTCATGTAAAGCAAATGTATTCACTTGCTCTGCCTCCAGCAATTACAACAGAATGGATGTTTAGTTCAGTTCAAAAGCATTTGTTTTGTAGCTTGAGTGCCCAGAAGCCAGTCCCTACCTCTTAACATGGAAACTCCACCATTACCCATGTCCCCTTTTTCAAGTTTTTGTACGAAGCTATACGAATGAGTTGTTGTCAGTGTGTATTACATGCGCATTTCCCAAGATATTAAATAACTGCTTTGATATATATTATACGAGGCTTACTTTGGTCTGCTTCTTCTCTGTAGCGTAGACAATGGAGGTGCAGCATACTTCAGCGATCTTGCGACCTTCACCATAGAAAGACCAACAGCAGATCTCATCCCCAAGGACGTCTTTCACAAACAGGACGCGGCCATTAAATCGTAGCACAAGTTTGTCGAACAGTTCGATGTTCTTCAGCAGGTTGTCATCAGAGTTGCTGGTCACAGGACAGACAGAGAACGAGTAATTATAAACTGTGTGGAATAATCAGCATTTTCCAAAGAATGAAGCTAAAGCATGACATTAAAGTAAGCACGAGAACACTGTTAGTTATGGTAGGCAGGAGCTTGTCAAATTGTTTTTCATACTATCTATAAGACACATGCACAGTTAGCCTTTTTACCTGGTGTAAGAGTATTTGTTGTTTCCTCTGTTGTTCTGCAATTTTACTACAGGCTGTAGAGACAAGAAACAGGAATAAAAGTGGGTAACTAATGAGTCTCAATAGTCTGTAAAGAAATTGTTTGTACATTCAAAGAGAAGCAACTTCAAATTCCTAAAACAATAGGTAAAACATAAGGAGGGGAGAGGTGAAGGCTTTTCACAACTGCCACACACATTTGTTAATGGTCCATTCGATTTAGACTAAAATTAATTTACCTTTCTACAAGTAGCAATCATCTTCTGTTCTTCTTTGGCTGAAGTGATCATGGGGATGCGGCACACACTTTCAAAGACGTCCTTTTTTTTCTGAAGGTAAAGAAAGTATGTTCGAATACATCTGCAACCAACTTTTCTTTTACAATATCAATTCACTAAATGAAAAGTGACCAACTGTATATCTATACTAGGGGTGTAACGGTCCACAAAAAACACGGTTCAATTGTTTTAATGAAAAACAATTGTTTTAATTGTGAAACTTAAAACCTCATAGTGCCCACAGTTGTGGTGGACCTTCTCCGTCTCACAGTTGCACAGTTGCGGAACTAAAAACAAGTAGGAGTTTCCAGTGGACCACAGGATGTGACGGACTGTTTATTCTCCTGCCGGTGCTTCTGTAATGAGCCTAGTCTGTATGGCTAGCGAATGGGATGGTTAATGCTAATTTTTTCTCTCTCCAATTTTCCTCTTAACTGAGAACTGAACTGAACCGTGACTTCCGTACCGAAGTACCGAACCATGATTTTTGTGTACCGTTATACCCCTAATATATATAAAAACTATATAAATCACAAGTATCATCTGTTTACCTGCACGGCACTGAGGCAGTGCTGTACAAGTCCCTGGACCCGGTAGTACTGGGCTTCTTTCAGAACCTCATCCAGTTCTCTGTGGTCCTCTGGAAGCGGTACTGAGCCATCACGCAGGAAGTTCAAAACCAACCCAAAATGTCGGCCGCACCTGTCCAAAACCACCCAACCTGTAACGACACGAAAATTATTCTCAGTCATTTGCATTCATCTTATTGTTTTGTGTTATGCCAGCCTTCCCCACTGTGTGCTGTGGATGTGGTGCTAACCTCACAGCTTATATCAATATTCACCTAATTTCTGATATAAATATGTTGAGACAGTATAATAGGCCTATCTAATAAGCATCAGATTAACACAGTATTCAAACGATTAAATAACATCAATGTAGGTCCAGCAATAAAAGGTCAGTGCTCACCAGACGGACACAGTCACTTACCTTCTGAGTCTATGGTGACATCTGTTCCTCCATTGCATATGCTCCGCAGCAGACTGTCTTCCTTGCTTAATGTCTGGACAGTTGTATAATGCAGCGAGCCCCCCACATTTAACTTGACGTACTTGCTCCCCAGCAGACCCTGATTTCTGTGCTCATCTGTGTTGTGGCAGGCAGGCTGGGCAACAGCGGACTGGGCAGAGTCGGCGGCATGACTGCCAACTGAAGCCTCAGCAGACATGGGGCTGAAGAGTCACTTTCTGACTGTAATGGAGAAGAATGGAACTGCTTGTTTATAGTGCAAGTAGGACCAGAAAATCAGTAGCTGTAATACCATATGAATTACTTTTAACTGACAATTATGAAGGTTAGCCCAATGTAATAGCCATAATAATAATAATAGTAATAATAATTATGCATTGGTTCTATATAGCGCTTTCCTAGACACTCAAAGACGCTTTACATTGCAATATTCATTCACTCCAAGGATGGTGGTAAGCTATGTAAGTAGCCACAGCTGTCCTGGGGTAGAATAACGGAAGCCAGGCTGCCAATCTGCGCCAACGGCCCCTCCAACCATTACCAACCACTCACTCTCACACTACATTCACCCAGGCTTCCTGGTGTTCCCTCACGGTCTCCCATCTAGTTACTGACCAGGCCCTACCTCGCCTTAGCTTCCGGGATCGGGCATCCTTAAGGCGGTATGGCCATAACAACAATAATTTACAACTAAAATAGACTATTTCTGAATCTTAAGTACTAGCTTATTGTTAGATGTACGAGGACATGATTATTTGTATCCATAGATGCCACACAGCATGACTGAGGTACACTGGGAACTGGAACAAGTTATTCTGATGGATAGACATAAGCACATAAACATTCCAACCTATATGGATTTTAATTAGTCTAAATGCTACAGTTGATTTCTGGGACATTCTAGGAATAATACAGTTAGATCTCAGTTTTTGTACCCAACCATTAACAATTCCTACATCAAACCTCCAAATATTACTCTGAAAACAACATATCCTTTGGCATAGTGAAATGTATTACCTTGAGCAAAGACTAATAGGAAATGAAGCTCGATCAACTAACCTACTGAGGAGCTACTTCATAAATAATAGATGATTCAGCCACACCCTTTCTGTGATCTGATTTCTTCCTCATCTAAATAGAACAAACCAAGGATAAAACCGGCATTTTCTTTTCCTAAACTACAAAACAGTGATTCATAACAGCCCCTTACTTTCATACAATACAGTAAGTCGCCCTACATTAGCAGCATAACATGTAGACTTTCAATTGATTGAGTCTACTCAGGCAGCCATGTAAAGCTAACCATAGCTATTATTAAAGTTATGTTATTGAACACAATCACCTGCAATCACTTGAAAAACTACAAATGAGACGACTGAATGAGATCTAGTTTGTTGATGACAACATAAAAGTGAACAAGTCAGACTATTAAAGTCAAATAACATTAAGCTAGCTTGTAACGAACTGTACTCACCACACTGAACATCCAAATGAGCTGCAAGAGTGAACCCAGCTGAGCTAAGACAGCTAAATGCGTACCGTTTATCAGCTAGCAGTTGATAATCAGCTAGCCCAAATAAGATAAATGAATTCGCAACGCAGCTAACGACTCATTTTAATCGCAGCCAGCCGAGCTAAATCAAAGTGCTATGCTAACAACAGCTAGGCTACTTTGCAACGCTTTAAGCTAACGATGCTCATTTGCTTTTGTATCGCTTCTTCTTCGGTGAAAAATCAGAACGCAGCCACCACAAGATGCGAACTCCGAGCTACATTGCGGACGGTCAATCCCATTGTTGGACGTATAGATTATTTACTGCTGCTAATGTGAGAAGCTAAATAGGTCACTCGGAAACGAAACTGGAGCATCTTCTTCCGCTGCTTTCTTCTTCTACGGTCTAATTCTGAGCTGAATTATCGCCACCTGGCGGACTTGTTAATGTGTACAGCACAAACAGTGTCCGTGTTCTTCTTTGACTGACCCACAATATTAATATTTTCTCCACCTCTATGTGCCTGTTGGGAGAGGACAAAATATTTTGAACACTGGTGGTAATTATTAAATTTTTAGGTGCAATCATAATAGTTGATCTGTGAGTTTAGAACCTGTTTATTTATAAATGTCACTGCCCCTAGTGGTCACAATAGGAACTGCACCGCTACATTTAAAGTCCAAGCCTGCTCAAAAATGTGTTTTTAAGTTTGACCTTCACTGTATAGAATAATCTAT